>PVKS010021906.1:0-34507 GCA_004027875.1 Aplodontia rufa | reverse complement strand
TGTCTTTGAGGTTAGGATGCCTGAAGGCCAAAAATTCCTCTTCAGGTGGGCTAGCTGGAATTGGTCAGATGTAAGATGACTGTCAAAGACACCACCTGACAAGCTCTGACTTCATTATAATAAAGACATGACTATCCCTCCCGCTTGTTAACCTACCTCTGCCCCTCATTTCTCTTACCCTACAGCTGTCACCTCCTGACCCCAAGCAAAGAGAAGGTGATTTTCAAATTTATCTCCCACTTTTCCCATTGGCCAAGAATAAAAGTCTCCTTCACTGATCATTGGTGTGTGGTCTTGTCATTGACTCCATAATTTCTAGGGGGGGAAAGAATCCAGTTTGGGGGTTCAAAAATCAATAACGAAAGGACTACAAGGGACAAAGGCAAAGAATAGGGCACTGGTTAGGAAGCTCCTGGACTGACCAGGTAAGAGATGATGTGGAATGGAACAGAATGGAGGGCCAACCATTCATTTTCATGCAACAATATTTATCAAGTAGAAGGCACCACACTAGATACCACACGATGAAGAAAGATGCTCCAAGATAAGAAAGAGCACATGTATGTGAAGCTCCTTAGGACACTGGGACAGCAGTAGGCAGACACCAATCATCAAGGTTTAATTTTTTCCTATCACCACCCATGGATACTCAGCAAAACACAAGAAGAAGTATGAGAATAGCCATGCAGCCACATCTGGTGGAGCCACTCCAAAAAAGCTGGGGTGCTGGGCAGAAAGCTCTGGAAGCAACACAGATCTAATTCTTCTACTTATCACTTCAACCCCACACCTGGAGGCACCTGATGGCCCCTGTACTGCCAAAGAGGGGTCCCCACCTGTCTGCCACTGGTGAAATAAGTGGGTGGGCTGAAGTGACAGGCTCCTCTGTCCATGTGACCTTACTGGAACACAGAACCACATGAGTTGGAAATGAAACTTGACAATCTGATCTCTTCCTGTCTACCAAAGTGGAAAATACCCCAGTACTCCAGCTTCTGGGAGGGCCTTTCACCTGATACTGCACAAACTCCCTCAACTACAACATTTGTTGTAAGTCAACTTTTTCCTTGAGAGAAAAGATCTTCTTGGTAGTTTGCTACTGAAATTCACCTTTTCTTTCTCTAGTTGTTTTCAACTCATGAGTTTTTTTTATCATTGATTGGAAGATGAACACATGTGTGTTTCCTTTTCTGACTTGTCTGCTTATGGGAACTCATCCTTTGAATACGCTGGAGGCAAACACTTATTTTTAACGATAATCTTTCATTGTTTAAAATATGATAAAAATCCAATGTATCTAGACTCCATCAATTCAGAATTTGGTTAGATTTCCCAGAGTTCATTTACAGTTTACAAGTTGGGGTCAGAAGTATTGGATTAGGGATTTTTCACATTTTGGAAAATTTATGTATACCTAATGAGATGTCTTGGATAAGGGACTCAAGCCTAAACATGAAATTTATTTATATTTAACATTGCATATACAACCAAGGGAAATTTTATACAATTTTTAAAAATAATTTTGTACATGAAACACATTTTCATGGCATGGAATTTGCCTCATCTGATATCATATTAGAACATTGAAATTTTCAGATTTCGTAGCACTTTAGATTTGGGATTTTTCAAATGAGAAATGTTCAACCTGTACTTTTGAATTTATGGAAAACAGTGGAATAAATAATTTTAAAAACATTTGACTTTTTATTATTATTAGTTAACTAGACTGTGGAAGGTGAAAGGTAAGAAATGTCTATTTCTAGTTATTAGGTAAAATAATCACTCCACAAATATATATTGAGCATTTACTAGGAATCAGGCTCCATTCTAAACTCAACTGGTATAATAATGAACAGTAATAATGCAATAATAATTCTTGTCCATACTGAGTTTATATTCCAGTTTGAATGAATGAGTAAATTTACTACTGACATGTGTACATAGCTAGAAAATTAGTCTTTCTTAGTAGAGTACATTCAACATCTTTCTAGATTTTCCAAAAATCAATATATTACTTGAAAATAATGTAATATGTAATATTCTGTGAATGATTATTTTATGGCTATACATTAGTCTTTCTCTCTCCCATATTAGTCACGTTTGATAAAAGAACAAATCATACTAGACTGGAGAGTCAGCTTTGAGTATCATTATAATACTGCTATGGTCTGAATATTGGGGACCCACCAGATTCATATGCTGAAACTCCAATGCTAGTATTTAGAGGCTGGACCTTTAGCGGGTGGCTAAGTCATGAGGGATCCACATCCTTGAAGGGCTTTAGTGCAGTTATAGAAATAGTTTGAATGAAGCTGCCTTGCCCCTTCTGCCATGTGAGGATACGTAGAAGATACCATCGATAGGGGATGGGCCCTCACAAGGTACCAACTCGTCTGGCACCTTGATCTTAAGAGTTTCTAACCTCTAGAACTATAAGCAATAAATGTCTGGGCTTTTTATTTTTTTAAACCAAATTAATCAGTCTAAGGCCTTTTTTTTATAGAAACATGCATGGACTAGGATGTTTTTTATTGTTATTTCTAAGTATTTTCTATGTACAAGCCATCTCTTATAATTTTTTATCATTAATTATTCTCATTTCACAAGATATGAGACTCAGCAAGGCTAAGTAACTTGTCCAAGATCCTACAGCTAGCAACTCTGGTGACACTGTTGGATGGCAGTACTGAACTCCATCTACAATACCCTTCTGCCTCATCCAGATAGAGTAGAAAGATATGTGACATCTTGGCCAATGCCATGTAGGTAAAAGTCCATGAGAGGATATCATTTGCCATTTACCATTTTTCCTGCTTGGAACCTGAATGGGAAACCTAGAGATGCAGCATCTGAAGATTAAGACCAACACACTAAAGATTGCAGGGTAGAAAGATGGGAAGAGCCTGGGCCCCTGGAGTGTAACTGAGTTACTATGCCAACTCTGTACTGTATATCACTGTGACCCGATAAGGCCCTGTCTGTTTAAGTGACCGAATGCTATAGTTTGGATCTGAAATGTGTCCAGCCTGTGGTGCTACTAGGAGGTGGTGGAAGCTTTAAGAGAAGGAATCTAGTGGGAGGTCTTCAGATCTTTGGGGGCACACCCTTAAAGGGGATAGTGGCGCTCCAGCCCTTTCTCTTTATCTTTCTGGTAACGAGGTGAGCAGATTTGCTGTGCCAATGCTTCCTCTATGATGTGCTGACTTAGGACAAGCTCAAAGCAATAGGGCCAATTGGTCATGGTCTGGAACTTCTGAAACCATGAGCCCAAATAAACTTTTCTTCTTACAAGTTGATTATCTCAGGAATTGCTGCAGAAATGAAAGGCTAACTAATGCGTGGCACTTGGGTTTTATGATATTTGTATCATGAAAGATACCTGAATTACTCTAAAGTCTATACTCTTTCCAATGGATACTTCTCAAAGCATTCTCATTTGTTAATTTATTTTTTTAAGAGATAGAGGGAGAGAGGGAGAGAGAGAAAAAATCAATTTTATTTTCTATTTTTTCATCTGGTCTCTGCTTCTCCAACACTTAGTTGTGTTATGTGGTGCTGAGATTTGAACCTGGGTCCTTGCATATGCCAGGCAAGCACTCCAACCACTGAGCCACCACTCCAGCCCCTGTTAATCTATTCTTAATACAATCAGAGTGACTTTTTGAGTACTGAGAACAACTTCAGTACTCATAACTTCAATAGGTATTCTTCATACAGCAGGTATGTCCCTCAAGGCCACGTGTAAAAATTTAAAGTATATTTACTTTTGAATGTATTAAAAGATTGCAAAAGAAATATGTAATTAGTAGTCACAAACTATTTGGAGAATATTTTGATGACTCTAAAAGGGAAATTAGGTGGTGATTAACACGTTTGAAATTTTTTCTGACAAATATATTGTCTCAAGTTGTGGTATGTCTCTCACAGATTTACAATGCAGTTTCACTGTCAGCAACCTGAGAAGGCAGGTGAGTGGGGCTTGGAATGCAAGGTGTCCCCCAAAAGCTCTTGTGCTAGTGTTTGGAGGTGATATAATTAGATTACTAGAGCTAATAGGTGGATTAATTCATTTGATGAATTAATAATTTGAAAGGACTGCAGTACTGGGTGGTGACTGTAAGCAGGTGGGGCATAGCTAGAGGAAGAAGATCTTTGGGGGTGTGTCCTTGTGAATTGTATCTTGTCTACCTGTCTCCTCCTTCTCTCTTTCTGCTTCCTACCTTCCATGAACTGAGCAGCTATCCTCAGCCCAGCTCTTCTGCCATGATGTTCTGCCTCACCTGGGGCCTAGAGTTGGCCATGCATCTACTGAGACCTCTGAAACCATGAGCCCCCCAAATACTTTTTCTCCTCTAAATTGTTCTTGTCAGGTATTTTGTTCACAGCTACAAAAAGCTTACTAACACACAGTCAATACTCAATAGAATAACAATAACCAGCAAGATAATAACAAGAGCTGGAAATCACATGGAGATATAGGAACCCCCAGACACTGTTAGTGGGAATATAAATGTTGCAGCTCCTTTGGATAACATTCTGGAAGTTCCGCAACAGGTTAAACAGTTACTATATGACCAGCAATCCTATTCCTCAGAATATGCCCAAGAGCAATGAAAGCATGTTTCCACAAACATTAATAAAACATTATCCATATAGCCAAAAGGTAGAAATAATCCAATATCCATCAACTAATGCATGGATAAACGTAATGTGATATATTCATAGAATAGAACGTTATTCAGTCATAAAAGGACTGAAGTACACAAACATTGCACAAAAACATGGGACAAAAACGTTATGCTAAGTGAAAAAAAGCCAGTCACAAAAACTGTGTATTATATGATTATTTTTATGTGAAGTGTCCAGAATAGGCAGGTCCACAGAAACAACAACAAAAAAATGGATAGTGGTTGCCAGGGGCTAGGGGGATTGTGGAAAATCAGGAAGTGACTGCTAATGGACCTGGGGTTTCTTTTTGGCATGATGAAAACATTCTTAAATAGATTGTGGTGATGATTACACAACTCTGAATACACTAAAATCATTGAATGGTATACTTTAAATAAGGTGGATTGTGTGGTTGGTAGCTGTTATATAAGAAGTAAGAGAAAGAGAGAAAGGAAGAACAACAGGATCAGAATATTTCCAGGTTCCAGAAGATAGTAAAAATCCTCAAGCTACCAAGCTTTCTCTGTCAATGTGCTATTGTCTAGCGTTTCCATGAGCTTAACCTATGGGGTTTGCTCTCAGTCAGTTCACACTTTCACGTTCCTAAAGTTGACTTACCAGTGAGACTCTAGTTTTCTTGTCCTTCTGGCCCCTTTTCATCTCAAGAAAGGGTTGAAGTTAAGTCTTAGACTGAAGAGCAAGGGAGACAGCCGTTAGAATTCCAGCTCTTGCCTTCCTAGCCAGGAGACTCTGGAGGCGAAACGTCTACTCCCTAAGCTACCCATGAAATGGGAACCACAATGGCTCCCTCACAAGGGGGAGTTGAAGACGTCACACAACCTGGCACGGGGCACAGTACTTAGCATTCCGTATATTATCCATTACTCCTGCCTACCTCTGATCTCATTGTCCTTTCGATACTTGACTATCCTGTTTAATCCCTGCTCAGAATGAAAAACCTGTTTCTTGCCCGTGGCAAGGAGCTGATAATAGCAGGCTTAGCAATGCCCTTATACAACGTCTAGTTTTTAACCCAGAATGTCTTGAGGATGTGTTCCTTTTTATGTTTCATTTAATTAAAATTATTCTGAGTACCTAACGAGAGAGAGAGAGAGGGAGAGGGAGATTGGGACAGAGAGAAGTGATCTGAATAAGATTAGAAGGTTATTCTCTTCTATAATGGTGAGACCTGGGTAGCATCTCTAAAATGTGCCCTGTGGTCTGGTTCCTGAAACCCCTTCAGCAGAAATAAGCTAAGACATAAAGGAGGCAGGTGGCCCAGCTTCAAATCCCATTTGTCCCCCTCTATGGCTGCCTGGGTCTTGACACATCACCTAACTTCTCTAAGTCTCAGTTTCTCATCTATAAATGTGGGGGAAATACCCGTGTGCATCTCACAAGTTTGTGTAGAGGATTAAATGTGTAACAGATATAAAGCTCCTGGCCCAGTCCTTGGCACACAGTAAGAGTCCACTAAATCCTTAAAAAAAGAAGTAGTTCATGAAATTTTTGAGGTGTGCTAACGGATAAAAGTATACTTCAAATACGGTACAGAAGGCAATGCTTATTTTTAAAAAATTAAAAAAAAAAACATGGATAAAGGTGACCAACT
The DNA here is from genome assembly GCA_004027875.1 of Aplodontia rufa. NCBI lineage: Eukaryota > Metazoa > Chordata > Mammalia > Rodentia > Aplodontiidae > Aplodontia > Aplodontia rufa. The sequence continues at coordinate 28,227 of PVKS010021906.1, read as the reverse complement.
TCTCCAAGTTTGCCCACAAAAAACTTCCAGGTTTTAAAACTGAAAGTCCAATGTTCTGTACATCCCCTTTAGAAAAACTGATCATCCTACACAGATGCTGAATTCTATATTTTGGGGTCATTATTAATAGCTAATACTGAGGTAGCATGAAAGAAATAAGGATTGGTAGAATGGAGACGAACAGGGAAAAAAGGGGGTACTGTAACTTTAAATCTAAATACTCCATAAATGTCCTCACCATAATGCCTCAGACTTGTTTTTCCTCCAAGCCTGAATTCTTAAAAGGTTCAATACATCATAGAATTAGTTAATTTGTGCTTATATTCCTTGTTAGTGTACAGAATGCATTTTTATGGTAATTAAAAGAAGTCTAGAGAAAGATGTTGTTAAAAACCCACAGTATAGGGCTGGATCAGTGGCTCTGCAGTTACGGCGCTTGCCTGGCATGCGTGAGGATGAAGGTTCGAACCAGCACCACGTACGCAATGAAATGTTGGAGCAACGAAAGCCACATGAAATACCAAAATAAAATTGATTGTTTCCTTTTCTCTTATTGTTCCTCCTTCTTTAAAAAAAAAAAAAAGAAGAAAAAACCCATGGTAGGGGTAAGTTCATGTGCTCTTAAGTTGACAATGTCACCCTGAAGATTCTGAAAGAAACAGACCACCATGACCAGCTTTGTGTTCCATGATCAAAAGAAAAGAGGCCGTTAGGTTGACTCCACCCCAGTGCTACACACTTTCCGCATTTACAAAGTTTCCTTTACTAAAGAAGCCTGAGTCCCTCAAAGCAGGTCTCACTCTCAGGTGCCTCCAGGCCCTGTCCCTTGGAGCGTGCATCCTGCTCTATTGCTTGCTTCCCTGAATACATCTCTGCTTGTGCCTCATATGTCAAGAACCTGCCAGGACTGAGTTGACATCCTCTTTCCCTTCTGTGGGGCCTATTTGGACGTCTGTATGTTGACAATACCATCCATGAATTTAGTACCAGCTATGGACGTGGCACCATGATACACACTTCAAAAGCCAAAGGCCATTTATTTAATTAGAACAAATCTGTGCATTAGGTTCTATTTTGAAACCAATGTTAAAGGTAAAGAATCAGCAACTTTGAGAACTGGGTCGATTGTCTTCACCCTAGAAGGAGAGCAGGGCTAGAAGTTAAGCCACAGTTTAAAACCGTGCTGAGCTACACCATTAGGTAACAGCCAACAGTTATCTACCAATGAATAAGAAGAACAGAAAAGTCATAGAACACATTGCCCTACAGAGTAGTATTAAATTATTAATGGCTCCCGAAGGGCATTGTTAGTTTTCCTGATTATAATGAGGAAGGTGGGGAGAATCACAGCATATGTTTAATGTTTGCAGCTCATTTCTTAGGTCTCTGCTGGAGACAGAATCCAGGCTGTATGGAGTGGAACTGCACATGTGAAGCCCCGCAGAAGGAACCTACCTTTTCAAGTACAGCACGTATTTTGTGTCTATGTAGGTGAACTTTCCAGTGTTCCATGTACAAGTCATGTTGCCTGAATATTCATAAATGACACAGGTGACCTCCTTGGGTGCATCTGGTGGATCTGTAACAAAATGTATCACTGAGGAGCAGCACAAGAAACATGAAGTTCTTTGTGAAGTAGTTTGCTGATAAACTGTCAATTTTATTTGGGAAATCAGGCCAACCAGCACTGAGCACCTCTCTGCTCCTCGTTCCATCCCGACCACGTCACCTTGCAACCCGCTTTGCCACCAAACATTGCTCCTCCCATTCCTGTAATATATTCTCTACTCCTCTGAGGACACCAACAAGTTTGAGTTCCTCCCAACCCCTGCCCCCAGAAGTCTTTTCCCAAATTCTATCTACCCTCAGCTACCACTGTCTCCTTAACAGCGAAAAACCTAAAAGTCTATTATACTTCATCTCCCATTTACTCTTGAGCCCTAAACAATCAAAATTCAGATCTACCCAAACCACTGTTGCCAAAAAGGTCAATAATGACTCTTTCACGAACCAACTCCATGCTGTCTTGTCAGCTGTTATTGAACTTGACCTCTGTAGCATTTGACATTTTGATCACCTGCTCCTTGAAACCTCTGTTTTTAGGCTCCTGTGCAAGTGTCCTTCACAGTTTTTTCTAGTACCCTAGCAGATTATCTCTTCTTCTGGGACACATCCCCCCACTCGCTTTAAAGGTTTCGTGTTCATATATACCAAGGAATGTTACTGAGCTGTAAGAGGAAGGAAATTTCAACATATGCTAAAACATGGATAAAATGTGAAGATATTATGCTAATAAAATAAGGCAGTCAGGAAAAAACAAATGCCTCATGATTCTATTTACATGAGGGTTCTAATAGAGCAAAATAAAATAGAGTCGCCAGGAGCTAAGGATGGGGCAGAACGGGAATTGTTTTTCAATGGATACAGTTTCAGTTTGCAAGAAGAGAGTTCTGGAGAGAGAGTGGGGTAATGGTTGCATAAAAATGTGAATGTGCTTCATGCCACTAAGCTATACACTTGAATGTGCTAAAAATGTACATTTATGCTTTGTATATTTTACCACCAAGACCACATCAAAAAGTTTTTAAAAAGTTTGGTATTCATAGAACTCTATTTGAAAGCTTTCTCTCTTCTCTCCCACGTACACTCCCTCCCCCTCCCCTTACCTCCCCCCTTCCAGCTTTCCTCCCAGTGGCCCTATTATAAAATACAACCTTACTTTTTATCTGCTAGCATCTTTCCCCTTTGAGAACTTAGATCTCTGCCATCACTTGCCCCAACCTCACCCCATGGCTGTCAGCCACTAGGATACAGAAGTGTGACCTTGACCTAGGTTGACTAATCTGAGAAGGTCCCTTGGAAATCATCACGTGACTCAAAGATGGAAATACTGAGTGCTTATCATATACCCATTTTTCAAGTCTATCTCTCTTAGTTTGTTGCTACATAGGAAATACTGCTGCGGTACTTGATTACCCAGAGAAGGACAAGACAAATGGAAGAATGGGGGGGGGGTCATAAAGAATAAAGATAGAGACATGTGTGCATGTGAAGTTATACCCAAGGATTTAAGTACAAACACACTTTTATTTCACCTGCAAATGATCTACCAGAAATATTACTTGAGAAAAAATATATATATTCATGTAGTCTAGTCTCATTGCAAATAAAAACAATAATAGATATCATTTAAATCTATCCAATTGCCAAAGTTTTGAAAAATCATTATACACAGTGTTGGAATGGACTGAGAAATACTCTAATGCACTTCTGGTGAGAGTACAACTTGGCACAATCTTTATTGAGGGAACTTTACATATCATAATCTTTAAAAGTGAGAACAATATCTAGGAATGCATTCTTAATGAACTGTTTACAGATATATAAAATTATCTGGTTAAAGATTGTGTCCCTGCTGGGTGCGGTGGCACATGCCTGTAACCTCAGTGACTCAGGAGACTGAGGCAAAAGGATCACAAGTTCAAAGCCAGCCTCAGCAACTTAGGGAGGACTGAACAAATTAGCAAGACCCTATCTCAAAGTAAAATACAACAAATGTCTGGGGATGAGGCTCAGTGGTTAAGTCCCCTTGGGTTCAATCTCCAGTACCAAAAAATAAAAAACAAAACAACAAAAAAAGAATATGCTCCTAAAGTATAATTGAAAACCACCTTAATACTCCAACATAGAGTTAAATAAGTTGTAGTATACTCCTAAAATACATACAAAAATAATGATGCAAAGACAATTTAATAATTTGGACTTTTGAAGGTATTAGAAATATATTTATTAAGTAATTGGGACAGAAAGATAGATCACCCATAAGCAGCCAGGAAAAGGGTGTCAGAGAAGAAAAGGAGGAAGAGAGAACACTGACCCTAGCTATTCTTAGCCACAAAGACAGTTCCTTAACAGCCCGTAGACATGATCAACCTCAAAAGGTACTTCCTTTTATGCCAACAGGTCTTCACTCCCTTCTACTCCTATATTCTACAAATTATCTATGGGACAGATCAAGCCCATAAAACCCCTTAGACAACAGACACTCATGGGCATCCCTCTCTTGGTACCCTCCCTTTCAGGAGCTCTGCTTTCTTTCTGCTATTTCGCTCTCACTCTTGTGTCTGTGCATTTCATTCTTTAATTATGCAAGGCAAAGAACTTCTCTGACATCCACTTTCTGTTACCTAACGACCATATGATAAAGTTTAAAAAAGCATGTTGCAAAATAGTGCAGTACAGTGATTTCATTTAAGAGAGAGAGACTGAAACTTGAAAGACATATTCCATATCATTAAGGAGAGATTATGTTATTGGTAAAATTATGGGATTATGAAGATAATAAGTATTTCTGGTTTTGCTATTCTAATTTTTTTCAACTTTCTGTATTGAGTGCAATTGATGTTACAATTAAAAAACTGGTTTCAAACAGTAAAGAGCACTCCAAAGTACTTTAAAACATTTGGGTGAGTTGTAACGTTGAGTTACAGTGGGTAGAAATTGGACTTCAAGTAGGGTAGAAGAAATCTTTAGGTTTTATTTGAGTCTCAAAGGAGGTAGGTGTGGAAACATAAATCATTATGGACATTGGTTGCAAGATGATTCCTTATTGAGTACAATAATTTCCTCTGCTCTCAGAGAATGTCATTGATTTGGCAAACACATAAGACAAATGTCAATCTTGTAGACTATTTGACACCACAGCATTCCATATGAAGTGAATACTCAGGATTATAAATGCCTGGTCCTTAATTAACTCTGCAAAAGACAACTCTACAATGAATCAACTTAGAGACAGCCTGTGAGAACAGTTATAGAGACACACCTGCTAGTTGCTAGATCTTACTGCCAGGTTATTCAATGACCGAGAAGACAAAACTGTTGTTCAACTAGATTCTAGAGAATACTTTGAAATATACAAAGAGGAGGCCTAATTGCTCTTTCCAATCAATCCCACTTCTCCTCTATTATCCAGACACTCACTAATCACCAACAAGTATTTTTGTTAATTCAGAGTCTAGCCAAAGGTCTTTTCCTACTGAGAGCTTCTTGAAAGCAGGGTCTTTCCCTCTTGCATTTCTAGCATTTAGCACATTTTAATGCATAGAAAGCACTCAATGAAGTTTATTCTATGAATTCAATGGATTGATTAATAAGATGATAATGAGAGGCATTAAAATGAAGAGGACTGGGGGTGATAAAACTCTTGCCTAGCATAGAGAGGGCCCTGCGTTCCATTCCCAACACTACCAAAAAAAGAAAAGGAAAATAAAAAGAAGCACCCTGTAATTCCTTACTCAAGTAGGGCATGGCCTAATGTGTAGCAATGACACAAACCTGATAGTGACACTAAACATGAATATTCCAGGGGTTTTACTGGGTAAAAATGGGCTTCCTTCATTTTTAGTAGAGGTCAAAAATGGTGAAAATATAAGTCAAATATGGTCAAATTTATAAATATACGATTAAGTGAAACACGACTGTCTGATTTGGTATTTTTAAAAGAAAAAGATTTCTCATTAACATTTTAATCCTATGATGGGTGTGGCTCAGTTAGAACAAATTTCCCATAATATGTGTGCATTTCATCATAGATAAGAATCTTAGTGTTTAAGATTATGGCATAAAATGGAAATTATGATAGTATGTATTTTACAAATCATACATTAGAGAAACTTTTAAATAGATTTGGATGTCTTTTCAAGAAAAGCAATGACTCACTTATCTCTTATCTTTTATGATTTGTCTCCAGTCTAAAAAAGTGCACGATATCTTTTTTTTTTTTTTTTTTTGTCCAAAACAGTGATGATAAATTGACGTAGCAAAGCTCACAGGGCAAATATCCTGTGTTCAAATAGTTAAGTGAAAGCAATGTGATTTCAAGAATGCCACAAAAACCCTCATAAACCTTCTTCTGACCTATTTAACTAGGAAGTTTGTTTGCTAAGAATGCAGAGCCCAAGAGCACATTCAGCTTGAATCCAGAGGTTTGAGTAAGTTCTTACCTGGTAGTTATGGTAGTTATGCTTTCATGTTCATAACCAGAGATCTCTGTAAAGGGTTATAATTCCCCCGTTAAATGAGTGGAAAGAGTGATGCTCTCTCAGCCATTTGCAGAGAATGAAAGCGTCAAAACACGGTGTCCGGAAGGGAGGCATTCTCTGACCTGAAACAGTGCCCGGGGTTTGGGGCAGAGGTTCCTCAGCCAACACAGGGGGCTTGTTGAGAGTAATAGGGTACACAAACTGCAACACAGGAAAGGGGGTGCTAAATAAAATTTGTAATAGGCCATTGTTTTGGATTAAACTCCTTCACTTGGTCCCAGCTGACTAAACCAAAATGGAGTGACTTGTGCTAAGTGCCACATAATCCAACCGAAACTTTGAGAAGGCAGGTCAATGCCCTGCCCCGCCAAAGATCAGTCATTCCTGATAACAGAAGGCTTACAACATCTAATCTGAAAAGGCCTCGTTAACCTGAACCAGCATGATAAAGAAGTCCCCTCTACTTTAACCTTTACGAGGAAAGTAACCTGAAGTAATATGATGGTAACCAATCTCGCTCTTTTTATTATTCTATTTTCTTCTTCCCACTTAAACACCTACTATTCTGTCGTGCCCAATGCAGCATCCACGTATTTCATAGAATGAGCTACTGCTCCATTTCATGAATCACAAAAATCAATTAGATCTAAAAACTGTACTTGTTGAAAAAATTTTTAACAGAGGTGATACTTGTTTTACCTCCGTTTCCCCTCTAACTTCAATTAACAACCAACTCTTTCCCATAACTGTGAAAGCTGCTTTCTTGCCCTCTGAAGAAATTGTATATTCTCTCCACTCCTACGCCTATCCCCCAAAGGCTAGATATAGTTAAGTATTTAAGTACTGAGGGTTATGTTTCCTGAGGATGTGGACAAGCTAAGGAGATTTCATACATCAGATAAAGTATCTGCCTGTGGTTTAATTTCCATAATTTAGGGCAAGCTTCACATGTATAAGGCATCAGTTTAAGGTATATATTTACAAATTTCATTCTTTTGCTCCAAACTTTCCTTCCTCAACTCATCTGGATATTTTCCCATAGCTTCCCATAGTTCCCATAGAGAAGCAGCAAAGATCCGCTGCCAAGAGTTAAGCAGGACAGGGCCGGCATTACAGAAGCCTCCTGCTTTTCAGGCAGCTGCTATGGAGACGGTATTAGCTCTCTGCTATGACCTCATGTTACTGACGATGGGTAAAAGTACTATAGAGAAAGTCTGGATTAAAACACTACTGATCTTATTGATGTATCCTTCTTAATAGAACCCAGAACAAAGTATGTATATAATTACACAAATCAGCTCAACTTCCTGCAGTAACTTCAGACCTCTAGAATACTATGAACACAAATTGAATTTGGCATATGTTTTTCAGATAAACTTGACAAATTTTTTCTTCATTATTACAGTAACAGTGTTTCACAATAGGGGCAGTGGGATTAGGAGCAGAGGATTGTATGAGCTACCGATGTTTTATTGAAAAGACACATTTCTAAGGATTTGGGCATTGGTGGTGTAGTTTACATTTTATAATATGCATTTAAATGAATTATTGAAATTCACTACTTAATGCAACTAGTATAATAAGCTTCATTATACAGTCAAGCAACTGAAGCTCAGATGGTTAAACAAGTGCCCAGGATCATCCAGCTGGTAAGGAATACAGTGGGAACACAACGCTAGTTTGTGAATCATGGCCTCAGAATCTCTGAATGGCGTCTTCTTCAAGGGTGATGACATTAACTTGGAAAACAAGCGAAAACTCAAGTGAGGAAAAGATGAAAAGGGCAGCATTTTAAATCTGAGGGCACTAACTTTCACATATGCCCTGTCTGACCAGGCTAGTAGTGAAAATCATTATTTTTTGAATGTTTTCTCAGTGTTTTAAAATTTGGATTTTATAGTAAGCATTCATATTTTTGGTCTTCCTTTAGAGAATCAAAAAATGTAGGCATACCGGGCCCCCATGGAGGCTGGATCCGGACAGGGGCTGTACCCTGCGTCTTCTCTGCGAAGGTCCCACCAGCCTCCTTAACATTGTTCACTAACTTGACCCTGGAGACCTTTGTGTTAGAGGCTCCTGTACTAAGCCCATCTAAGAGGGGAACTGTCATTTGCCTGTTTTCAGATAAGCCTAGATCATTATTAGATTGGCTTGGGTTTGCACCCTGAATGTATCCCAGCACTTACATCCAGAATAAATGTCTTTTCCACATATCAGTGTCTCTTGAACATGTCCAGGACATTCAGCAGTGCAGTACACAGAGGCACGGGGGTCCAGAAAGTTTCTATACCAAAGCCAAGCTGTTGTTTTATTAATTCTTGTGACTCGAAAGCTTTCTTCGATATTATTTTTATACAAGTAAAGCTTCCTCGGTTGGCAGTTCTTAATGGTTGCTTGGCAATATATTGAGATATTCATACCCATCTTAACAATTGTGGCAGGTTCTATCCAGAGGTGGCCAGAGCAGTGTATATTTGTAATTCCTGGAAACAAACAAATAAAATAATAATCAAATGTGAAATATTGCAATAAGAGACTCAGAATAATATGCCATTGCATTTTAAATCTATTTTTTCCTGTTTATCAAATGATTTCTGTTGGAAAATGTTTAGGACTAAGTATATACTTTTATCAATTGATTTATCAAAGTGTGCTTGGATTGGTGTTTAGCAGCACGGCATAAAACTGCAGCTAGTCTTTTGGCTTCTTTAATTGTCTAAAGAGCAAATATGATTAGTTCCCCTATTTCGACATGCAGAACTGAAGCATTTTAAAGCTATGTTACTTTTCCAGGTAAGATTAGAATTAACACTGAACCTCATTCTCTAGCTATTCAGCCACTGTCTGGTTCTTGTTCCTTTTTTTTTTTTTTTTTTAGATAAAACTACTTTTATCAGCAAATTATGAATATAATGAATAAAACCATATTCTTGCAAATGATAAAAATAGTGCTTAATAACCACATAAAATTTATTGTTGATTTAATAATATGGGGAAATGTTCAAATATATTATTAAAATAAAAAGCAGTTCATTGGGGCTGGAGAGGTGGCTCTGTGGTTACAGCGCTTGCCTGGCATGCTTGAGGACACGAGTTTGAACCCTAGTACCTCATATACGCCTGTGTCGGGGCAACAAAGGTTACATGAAAAACTAAATAAAAATTGATTCTCTCTCTCTCTCTCTCTCTCACTGTTCCTCTTTCTTTAAAAAAATAAAAGCAGTTCATAAAACAACATACTTAACAGACTTAATGTTAAAAATAAGTAAATGAATGGGTGAATTAAAGAGAAATATACTAAGATATTACCTACAATAACCACTGATTTTTTCCTTCATTTTAAAATTGTATATGTCTGCATTTATAAAATTACATAACAAATATATGACTTTTGTAACCAAAATTCAATAATTAAAAGTCATCGGGTTGGGGGCTGGAGCAGTGGCTCCATGGTTATAGCACTTGCCTGGTATGCGTGAGTATTCGAGTTCAAACCCCAGCACCACATACACAATGAAGTGTTGGAGGAACAAAAGTCACTTGAAAAACTAAATTTAAAAAATTGCTTCTGTCTCTCTCTCTCTCTCTCACTGTCCCTCTTTCTTAAAAAAAAAAAAAGTCATTGGATTGGGGGTGTAGCTCAGTGCCCTGGACTTAGATCCCTAGCATGACCCCCCCAAAAAAAAACTCTCATGAAGTATAAAGTCAAGAGACAATGAAAGAAATATTAATGAAACAAAAATCACATCAAGGAAAAACACAGCAGAGATTTTGTAAAATTTATTATAGTCCTTTCCTATAAATATTTGCATTAAAATATCTTTAAATCTTAAATCTTATCATAATACTGATAATTAAAGGTTAGTATTTTATTTTAAAAGCCCATTATCCTTGGAACACAAAGCTTAAAGAATGAACTTGTTATATAATATAAAGGTACTTGAATATTTCCATTGTAATAATGAGTATCTACATATAAATTATAAATATTTGCATTTTGAAATAGTGATAAAAAATAGTTCTGTCACAATCTACAGGGAATTGAAACCAAAGACATGAAAAAGCAGTTTTAAGGAAATATCAGGGGTCTGGAGAGGTGGCTCAGAGATTTTGGCGCTTGCCTGGCATGCTTGAGGACTCAGGTTCGAACTCCAGCACCACGTACACAACAAAGTGTCAGAGCAGCAAAAGCCACATGAAAAACTAAATAAAATTGACTCCCTCTTTCTCTCTCTCACTGTCCCACTCTCTCCTAAAAAAAAAAAAAAAGAAATACCTGACTACTTTAAATAAATTTGACAATTCAAGTTTAGACAAAGTACATCGTTAGCACTTTAAAGAAATATGCAAATACTATCTTGAAACTATTGTAAGAATACATAGAAAATGTCAAAATGTCAGAAGGGGTCTGGAGTGGTGGCTCAATGGTTATGGAGCTTGCCTGGCATGCACGAGGATGCAGCTTTGAACCCCAGCACCACGCACACAGCGAAGTGTTGAAGAAGCGAAAGCCACGTGAAAAACTAAATAAAATTGATTCTCTCTCTCTCTTTGTCCCTCTCTCTTAAAAAAAAAAAAAAGTGTCAGAAGACTTCAGATTTGGTCAGAAGACCTCATTTTCAAAAATGGAAGAAATAAGGGTTTGGGAGGAAAGGAGAGGAAGGGGGGAAACTGGAGACTGAATTAGAAGAAGTTAAACTCCATACTTTTATAACTATGTCATTGTATAATCTTACAATATGTATACCTAAAAAAATAACCATTTAAAAAAAAAACAGAAGAAAGAAAAAGAAAACCCCCAGAAACACTGGACTGCTGTACTTCACAACATTCAGGAGTAAATTAGTAAGTCAATGGGTTTTCAGAACATGAAAAACAAACAAACAAACAAACAAAGAAGTCAGTAATCCATAGAAGTCAACATAGGTCATACGAAATGAATGTCAATATCTCTTTTAAATAAGGTTATTAGATTAGAGAAATGCTAAACATATTATAATTTATTTCTGTAAAGTTATTGAAAAGGAGTTAACAACACTAAAGTAGAAAACTTGGAAAAATGTAGTCTGGATGGTATTAAAAATAGTTGTAGCAGGGGCTGGAGCGGTGGCTCAGCGGTTATGGTGCTTGCTGGGTATGTGTGAGTTCGAGAGTTCAAACCCCAGCACCACGAACACAATGAAGTCTCGGAGCAATGAAAGCCACATGAAAAAATAAAATCGATTCTCTCTCTCTCACTGTCCCTCTCTCTTTAAAATAAAAGTTATAGCAGACGTAACAACAATATATAAAGTAATTTACAACGGACAGCTGGTAGTTCTCTAATACCACGAGTGATTTGTCTGATTTCTCTATGTATATTAATCACTTAAATGTACAAGCAGGAGTCCTACTTATTGTTTGCCTATTTCAAGAAGCTGGAAAACAGCAGGTATTTTGCCTCCCCTAAACTTGGATAGCTGTTGATCTGATTCTGGAAATGTCTAATATCCTGCAGGCATGGGTTAGTTTTGATGATGTGGTTACATCTGTAGCTCCAACATAATTGTGTCTCAACCTATAGATGAAGTCATTACTCTGAGTAATCTGGTGAAAAAAACTTTATTCAAGGTCTAGAACCTTCCATTGGTGATGTCTCCCGGTTATTGAATCCTTGACCCCTGCCTGAGATATTATTGATCCTCAGAGAAATTCCCAAGTGTGAACTATTGCCCTGCCTGAACTTCTGTAGATCCCCTTCTCAGAGTCCTCAGAGTCACCTAATCCTGTCTCTGAGGAGTCTGGTCAGACCAGAGTTTGTGTGGATTAGGAGACAGACGCAATAATAGCCCGTGGTAGGACTGCACAGGTTTTGTAATGAACGAAAAATTACCCCAAGAGCCTGACATGTTGTGATCATCAATAAATGGTTTGTAGAGTTGAATTAAATTCAAACACTTGATTAATCATATAATAGAATAAAATAGTAGAATAGAAAAAATAGAATACACTCAAAGTAAAAGCCTCCTTCATGTCACTTAGAGGCTGTTCATCAGGGATATTTGAGAAAGAAATCCTACACTTGAAAGAAGGTTGGACCACTTTTATTTTGTTCCATATAATTTTTATGTATATATAATTTTCCAAGTCTGATAATTTTTGTATTCATCAGACCCAAGTGTAATGCTTGAAAATAATCATCACTTAATATCCTATTTGTTGAACAAAAGATATGTCAATTACTATACCTCCATGGCACCAGTTGAAGAGTATATGGAGAGCTATTAGCACGTCTAGTTGAATTGTGACCTGATTCATGCCCGAAAACAAGAAATAGTCCTTTGTCTCTCTCTGGAAAAAACAAAAAATGTTTAAATTGAAATATTTTAATGAAATTAGCTTTACATTTTCTTGACAATTATCATCTTTGATGGAAATCTTTGATTAGAAAGAAAAGGAGGGAGAGAGTGAAGGAAGGAGGAAGGGATGGAAGAAACAGGGCAAACGCCTATTACGGATTTGTGAGCAGACATAGTAAGAGGTGGAGCAGTAAAGCTGGTGGAATTTGATGCCCTTCAAAAGTCACTGTGAGGGCTGGAGCGGTGGCTGGCATGCTTGCCTGGCATGCGTGAGTACACGAACGAGTTCAAACCCCAGCACCACGTACACAACCAAGTCTCGGAGCAACAAAGGACACATGAAAAACTAAATAAAATTGATTCTTTAAAAAAAAAAAGTCACTGTGAATCCTCTTAGAGGGACCTTTGACTCTTATTAAAACAGAGTTCCTCCTAACCCAATCTCCCGTTGACAGTTCTTCTTTCTGCTTTAATTTCTGATGATGAATTCTTCTGATTATAGTTATGCACTTACCATTCTCTAGAAATATCAGTCTTTGATGAGCACAACTTGGGAAAAGTAAAAAATCTCAGATTCTCAGAGAAAAAAGATGCAAAGTGAAGAGAAATGAAGTGAGCCAATGGCAGATGTGCCTACCACCTGCTGGATTTACAGAGCCTTTCATCTGCAGAGCTCAAAAAAGCAAGTTAGGGAAATCCCAGACGACACTGCCATGAGATCACAGTCCAAGCTGTGTTAATCAGTTTACATTATTGGATAATTCAGTTACTTAATAATCAACCTTATTCAATGACTATGTTTCTATCTGTTTAGTAAAACTTAGGTCTTACCTGTAAAACCACAACTTCAAAGCACAATTCATGGTTCATCAAAAAGCACAAAATATCTGATAACACTTTTAAGAACAGGGATCCTCGCAGCTTAGGAATGTAGAAATTCCTTTCATCATATATTAGCAATAGATCTTTTCTTGGTAAGAGGCAACAGAAGACCTAAACATTCCTAGTTAGAAGTTAACTACTCACCTAATAGAATAACGTATTATAATAATTAAAAGTGGGGGCAGGGGCTGGAGAGGTGGCTCAGCAGTTGGAGCAGTTGCCTGGCATGCGCAAGGACCAGGGTTCAAACCCCAGAACCACAATCATAACTAAGTGTTAGAGAAACAAAAATCAGATGAAAAAATAAATAACATTTATTCTCTCTCTCTTCTCTCTCATTCTCTCTTTTAAAAAAATGGGAGATGTCAATATTACAGAATCAGTTTAACATGAGAACTGATAAAAGAAAGTGTATTGGGCTGGAGCGGTGGCTCAGGGGTTTTGGCGCTGAGCTGGCAAGCATGAGGACCCAGGTTCAAACCCCAGCACCACAACTAAGTGTTGGAGCAACTAAGGCCATGTGAAAAACTAAATAAAGTTGTTCCTCGCTCTGTCTCTCTCACTGTCCCTCTCTTTAAAAAAAAAAAAAAAAAAGTGTATTTCCTTCTGTGTATTTCCAGAAGGAAATAGAGCTACCTTTCATCATTTGATAATCGATGTCTCTTTACCTTTCAGCCTCTGTGAAGCACATATTTCCTTCCCCTTCAGAGCCAGCCTGCTGCTGTCCTCTGCTGCGCTTGTCTTGCCCCACTGCCTGCCTGTCGAAGATCACTCAGATTTTCAGCTCTGAGGCAAATGGAAAATCAGAAGAGCTCTGACCTACATTTCTGATTCTTGAAGAGGAACTCAGTCTGTCCATTTTGAAATGACTGGCTCTTATGTCACTGATCGGGAAAACCCAGATTACTGAAAGTGAGCTGCTTTGTCAGTACTTTTTTTTCTCAACTTGATTTAAAATTATTTGTCTCATCTAAGAAGTAGAATACATGCAGGCTTAATTGTCACAATCGTTGATGACATAATTATGAAACTTGGTTTTACTTTGTAACCAGCATTGACATTAATTATAAATTTTTCTTTATAAAAATGTTCCAGCTTTGAGGTAAAATTGACAAACACAATTCTATACTTTATAATGTAAAACATGATCATTTGATACACATATATTTCATGAAATGATTATCAAAAGTTAGTTAACACATTTACCACCTCATTTAGTTAGCTTTTGTTTTGTAGTGAAAATATGTAAGCAGACTTTAAGTATACAATTCAAAATTGTGAACTATAGTCACCATGCCATATATGAAATCTCCTGAACTTACTCATCTTACAACTGAAACTTTGTTCCCTTTGACCAATCTCCTTCCTTCCTACCCACTCTGCTTCTAGTAATTGCATTTCTACTCTGTTTCTATGAATTCACCAATTTTAGATTCCACATATAAATGAGATCATGCAGTGCTTCTTTCTTTGTCTGACTTTTTTTGTTTAGTGTGTCCTTGGAGTTCATCTAAGTTGTTGAAAATGGAAAAGTTTCCCTTTTAAAAAGGCTGAATATGTATATTATGTATATATGTACACACATACCTATATATATACATATAACAAAATTTCTTTATCCATTCATCTATTACTGGATCATACCTTGGATATTGTAAATAATGCTACACGTGGGAGTGCAGATATCTCTGTGTAGTGCCAATTTAATTTCTTTCTGTCTATGCCCAGAGGAGGGGTTGCTGGACCGTATGTTAGTTCTGTTTTTAATGTTCTTACAAACATCCATACTGATCTCGTTATGACAGCACTAATTTACATTCCCATCAACAGTGTATATGGGTCCCCTTTCCGCTGCACCCTTACCAATACATGTTATCTCTTGTCTTTTTGACAATACCAGTTCTAGCAGATATGAGATGATACCTCGTTGTGATTTTGATTTGTATTGTCTGATGATTAGTGACATGAGTATGCTTTTGTGCACCTGTTGGCCCTTTGTTCTTCACTTTTTTTTTCTTTTTGATGGTGTTGGGAATTGAACTCAGGCAAGGGTTCAATGCATGATGACCACACACTTTATCACTGGTCCACACCTCCATTGCCAACCTGTAGGCCTTGTCTTCTTTAGAGAAATGTCCTTACAGGCCATTTGCCCATTTTCAAAAGTTAGTTATTTTGGGGGTGGTGGGATGGGTCAGTGGTTACAGTTCTTGCCTGGCTTGTGTGAGGACCCGGGTTTGAACCCCAGCACCACATATGCAACAAAGTGTTAGAGCAATGAAAGCCACATGAAAGATGAAATAAAATTGATTCTCTAGCTCTCTCTCCCTGTCTCTCTCTCTCTGTTTATTTGACTTTTTTTTTTCTATTGATTTGTTTGAGTTCTTCAGATGTTTAGTATTTGACCCTTACCAGATAAATGGTTTGCAACTATTTTCTCCAGTTCCACACATTGTTTTGTTTTTTCATTTTGCTGGTTGTTTCCTTTGCTGAGCATCAGTTTTTCAGTTTGATGTAGTCTCACTTATTAAATTTTGCTTTTGTTGTTTGTGCTTTTTGTGACTTATTCAAAAAAATCTTTGCCCAGACAAATGTCAAGTAAATTTTTCTGTTTTAGTCTAGGTTTGTTGGTTTCTGGATTTTCACTTAAGTCTTTGATTCATTTAGATAGTTTTCGTGAATAGTGTGATCATGTGTTTCTTCAAAAAAGTAAGTTTAAATGCAACTCTTAACTGTCTATTCGACAGGCATCTTTTAACATCTCGGATGTGCCAGGTGTTATTCTTACATTAAAAATACAGTGGCCATCGACGACAGAGAAGCTCCTGTTGTACGGTTTCCAGTGATTAACTTGCACATCAACACCTTTGAATCATTGTTCACAGTTTGACAGTATTCCTTAGCAAATAAACATCTACCAAATATTTGGTTGATTTTCGAGAAGGCATTGCCAGGGGTCTTTCTTTCTTTTCTTCCTGCTTCTTCAATCTGCATTTTTTTTTTAAAGATCCTGCTTCTTCAATCTGCATTTTTTTTTTAAAGAAAGGAGACAGTGAGAGAGAGAGAGAGAAGTAGTTTTTATTTAGTTTTTCATGTGACTTTCTTTCCTCAGGTGCTATGTTATGTACGTGGTTCTGGGGTTCAAACTCATCTACTCACGCATGCCATGCAAATGCTGTAACCGCTGTACCACCAAGTCACCACTCCAGACCCCCTCAATCTGTTTTACATGCACTTTTTTATTGTATGTGCCCCATCTATTGTAAATGACAATTCACTTATTTGTTTCCTCTACAATAAATCTCTAGAAGTGAGAAACTCCATTCTGTCTTTTTCGATCTTTATATCTTTAGAACCTAGCACATTATATCACTTAGGGGAACATTTAAAACATTCCTATGCTCAGACTCATTCTAGACAATGAAATCAGAGTCTCCGCGGGTAGAGGTCGAGCAAGGATATTTTTGCAATGTACCCTCCCCCAATTAAGATGACCATCCATGTTGAGAACCACTGAAATACATAGATAAGGGTGTCTTCGAAGAACACACAGAAGGAATGACTGGCAAGGGGGATGTCATGATTCATTTTGATTTTTTAAGCTGTAAAGGAGGAGATATAGATAAACAGAAAGTGCAAGTGATGTAGATGTTTGAAGATAGGCAAGTTGTTTCTCCAGGTTTAGGAGAATAGGATTCAAACCAGAAAATTAGGTCAGTGGCAACATGAAATGGGTTTTGTATTCCTACTAAATAGCTTAACCTTATTCTGTAGGCTAAGAAGAGGTAGCAAATTTGTTACCTAGACAAATAGCATTGTCAGATGGAGTTTTAGAAAGATAATTCTAATTACTGTGTGGAGAATTGATTAAAGAAGAACAACCTGCAGCTGGGCCTGGTGGAGTAGGGCTGTAATCCCAGCTACTTGGGAGGCTGATGCAAGAGGATCTCAAGTTCAAAGCTAGCCTCAGGAACTTAATGAGACCCAGTCTCAAAATAAAATTAAAAAGGACATAGAGATAGCTCAGTGATAAGAGTGCTTGCTTAGGTGTGTGAGCCCTGGGTAGTAATCTCCAGCACTGAAAGAAAAAAAAAAAAAAAGAACAGCCCTATCCAGACTCTTAAAAGTAAGAGCTTATTAGGGCCTGAAGCAAAGGAAAGCAAGGGCAGTGAGAACTGAGAATAGGAAACAAAACCCAGAGCTGCGTGTAGGCGGCTGGCGTGGGCTGCGGTGATCAACAAGGGATAGTGAGCCCGGGAACCAGGGATCTAGAGGCACAAAGAACAACTCTAAAGGCTATTTTTACTGATCAAATAGATAGTAAGCTTAATTGAGCACCCAAAAGGAAGAAATGAATTTGGTTTCAGGCATGTTGATCTGGAGGAGCTTGCAGTTCAGAGACTGCCAGGGCCACCTTAGACACT
Organism: Aplodontia rufa; assembly: GCA_004027875.1. Classification (NCBI taxonomy): domain Eukaryota; kingdom Metazoa; phylum Chordata; class Mammalia; order Rodentia; family Aplodontiidae; genus Aplodontia; species Aplodontia rufa. Next base: position 10,539 of record PVKS010021906.1, on the reverse strand, counting down.
GGCAAACTTGGGAGAGAAGTTTGAGCGAGAGATCTGAATTTGGAAAATTTCAGCCTATCGACAGTATTGAAATTAAGATTAGGATAAGAGAAATCAGAGAGAGTGGTGACTGGAGCTGGTGACTGGAACCAGAAAATGTTGACCTTTAGATGACAAAAGGAAGAGATCCAAGGAGGGTGTGGCCAGCATCAAATAGTCAGAAACTAAATATGATAAGAACTAAGAAGTATCAGAGTTGATGATAGACAATGTTCTCTGAGAACAGTTTCAGAAAAGAATTGGAGGTAGAAAAGAGATTGCAGTGAGCTAGAAAAGAAAATTAAGGACAGAACTTTGGCTAATCTTGCAGTAATTTGGAGAGTGGAGATGAGATTGAAGGAGAGATCCTACAAATCTGGAATTTCTTACAAAATGGGGCAGGTGGTGATTCTAAGTCTCTTTTTATGTGCTTGCTTGCTATGCATATCTTTCCTTTGATGAACTGTGTGTTCCAGTTATGTGATCATTTTTATTGGTTTTTTATTGAGTTTCAAGAATTCTTTACATATTTTGGAAAACAACACATATCTTTATCAGATATGTGTTGGGTAATATTTGCTCCCCTTCAGTAACTTGTCTTTTTATTTTCTTAACCATATCTTTTCAGAGCAAAAATTTTAAGTCCAATTCATTATTTTTGCTTTTTTTTTTTTGGTCCTGTGAGCCTCTGCTCTCTTTTCTTCATCAGTTGACCAGCATGCATCCTTGCACTAGGTGTATTGCTGTTTAAAGACACCGTTATACAAACTATATTGCTGATTCATTAACATCGAATTCATGCTCAGCAATACTGTAATTCATGCCTGGATGAGGCTAAACTAACCCACCCATTTTCTCTATAGGGTGCATCACAGCCTTCCTGCAGATAGGAATAAGAGGGGCCATTTTAAAAAGCAAAATCACCAGCAAAAAGCACAAAACTGTGTGAGAGATTGCATTCAATGCATCTTGAAAAGGACACTTGTTTATAGTATGACAGCTAAAATAAGAAAGCAGAGCATTGACTTACTCAGCCTCATCTGAGAACTCTTTACATTGAACATGGACATTTTTAACACAGCTGTGAATGAGCACCACACCAAAGTGCCATGAATACTGATTTTGGGTTTACAAATAAAAGTTACCTAGTAGGCAAAGCTGCCACTATGGAAGTCACAATAATGAGGATCAGCTACATAAAATCCCATGTAATTAGTGTCACTATTTGCTAATTAGAAAGCACCATGAGGGGCTGGAGTGGTGGCTCAGAGGTTATAGCACTTGCCTGGCATGCATGGGTACATGAGTATAACCCAGCCACACACACACAATGAAGTCTTGGAGCAACAAAGGCCACGTGAAAAGCTAAACAAAAAATGATTCTCTCTCTCTTTCACTGTCCCTCTCTTAAAAAAAAAAGGCATCATGAGCCAGGCACAGTGGCACATGCCTGTAATCCCAGCAGCTCAGGAGACAAGGCGGGAGGATCACGAGTTCAAAGTCAGCCTCAGAAACTTAGCGAGACCCTGCCTCAAAACAAAAAAATAAAAACAGGTTGGGGATAAGCGCCCCTGGGTCAATCCTTGGTAAAAAAAAAAACAAAAAAACCCAAAACATTGTGATCCTTTGTCTTGACTTTCTCCTGATAAGCAGCAGGGCTGTCATCTGGGTTTGCCCCAGGACAGCCCAATTTAAATTTGCCCCAGTATAATTATAAATAACACTCCATTTTATTTTCAAAATTAGTTCAGTTTGCAAAAGAATGACTAAGTATAAAATGCATGAAACATAAATTAGTAAGTATATTTTGAGCTCTTGTTTGTATAGCACATTATCAGGACAAATATATTATAATGCAATGCAATATTTTAGATTTTTTTAAACTTAAAAAAAATCCATTTTGGTGATTTTGCTATTTAGGCCCCTATAGTACTGTCTTGTGTTCCCATGTGCAGAAAGGCTTCGGTGCACCCTACAGGGAGAATGAGAGTGTTAGGTAAGCTTCATTTAGGTAGAATGGTAGAACAGAAGAAACTAGAATTTAAGCCCTTGTACAATTACTTTTCTATGAATTTACCTGTGTTTCATTTCAAGTCTCCCCATCCAGGGGCAAGAAACATTGTTATAAACTCACTCGGTACTGAAGGGTCTTAGTCTTAGTCTATTTTGGCTGCTATAGCAAAATAACTTAGACTGCAACTTAACAGAAATTAATTGCTGCGCTGCAGGCTGAGAACTCCAAGATCAAGGTGCCAGCAAATTTGGTGAGGGCTCATTCTCTTCTTAAAAGATGGAGTCTGGGGCTGAAGCGGTGGCTCAATGGTTATGGTGCTTGCCTTGCATGCATAAGTCAAGAGTTCAAACCCCAGCACCATGTACACAACAAAGTGTCAGAGCAACGAAAGCCACATGGAAAACTAAATAAAGTTGATTCTGTCTTTCTCTCTCCTTCACTGTCCCTCTCTCTTAAAAAAATAAAATAAAATATGTCTCCCTTTAAAAAAAAATGATGGAATCTATTCTGTATGTTCTCGTTCGACAGAAGAGACAAACTCCCACAAGCTTCTTATATAAGAACACTAATCCCATTCACATGATCCCATGTTCACTATCTAGTCACCTCTTAATATCAAAATATTGGGGATTATATTTCAATATATGAATTTTGGAGGGAAAAATATTTAGACCATAGCAGGGGGTCCTTGAAGTGGGTTGATTAGGCTCTGTCAGCACAGGCTGGACCCCAAGGCCTGGAATGTTCACTGTTGCCAAGAAACAGTGGTCTACCCCTGGGGGAGCAAGCCTAGAGGTATCTATCTTGCCTCAGGAGACAGATCCCAGCAGTGGGCCGGAAGTCAATAATAAGCCAAACAAGGAAAATGCTATTGAATCCCTGAAAGATAATTTAGTAAATCTCTAACTCTGAACAGAGGTGGGAAATCTACCGTCTTTATGCTGGGAAGTAACACAACAATTCTACCATGTTTTAGTAAGCTTTATTTACAGCTGGTATCTCATTAAGGAATGGGTCTAAGAAACTCATCCTGAATTTGTGCTTGCATAACTGGCATCATAATCTTAATTAAATCACTGTTTCTTTTGGTAGATATAGTACCACACACCTATAATCCCAGGCACTCAGGAGGCTGAGGCAGGAGGATCTCAAGTTTGGTAATTTAGTGAGACCCTGTCTCAAAATTAAAAATAATCATAAAAAAGGACTGGATACAGCTCAGTGTTAGAGTGCCCTGGATTCAATCCCCAGTATCACCAAGGAAAGAAAAATGGGGAGAGGGAGAGAGAAAAATGACTATTTCTTTGAAGTGATTTTTAGTAGGGGACACAGTCTGAATATTATAGTGTGCAAAGCTCCCAAGCCATCTCTTTGGAGGTGCTACTGAATGTGCAAATCCCATTACAAAAACCTGATTTGGGAGAGTTGAAATTTTGCACTTTAGGGATCAAAAATTTCTGTGTGGAAAAAAAAAAAAAGAATTTCTGTGTGGGGCTGGAGTGGTGGCTTAATGGTTGCAGTGCTTGCCTGGATGCGGGTTTGTAACCAAGCGCAACGTACACAACAAAGTGTTGGAGCAACAAAAGCCACATGAAGAACTAAATAAAGCTGATTCTCTCTTTCTCTCTCTCACTGTCCCTCTCTCTCTTAAAAAAAAATAGAATTTCTGTGTGGAATGGGGAAATCGATAGTATAACACCACAGATCATGCTGTCCAGCTGATGGGGAGGTGGATGGATTGGCTTTGAATCAGAGATGACAACAGTTACCCATGGAGGCTGCAGGGAAGCCCCTAAGGCATAGGTATGCTCTGGGAGGGCACCTTCCACATGTGTGCACGATTCTTGGTAGGGAGAATGCAGTGGGACAGCCCAGGCTCTCTCCATATGGGCACAAAACAGGTGCCTCCATTTAAGAGAGCCCACTGTGTCCCAATGCGTAAAGTGTGACTGGAACAACTCCTCTCCCCCTACCTCAAAAGAGACAAGCAACTGTCTTCTTTCTTGAATGGTCATAAATCAATCCAAGAGGACAGAATTGTCATTTGCCAACACAATTCAAAGTGAAGACATAAGGGCATTTATTTATTTTTCCTAGATCCAATAATAGGACCCATGCTTCAAAACAATACCCTGATTCCTGAAAGAATAAAAATCTAATTATTTCATAAATGTGGGTAGGAAAGTGGTTTTTTCCCCCCTCCCAGTTTCTTCTTTAAAAAATCCAGGGATTTTTAAGAAATCCACTGGCTCAGCAGTGGAGGGCTTGCTTGGCATGCACAAGCACCTGGGTTCAAACCCCAGCACCACAGACACAACTAAGTGTTGGAAAAACAAAAACAAGATAAAAAATAAGTAAAATCAATTCTATATTTCTCTCCTTCTCACTCTTTTAAAAAGAAAAAAGAAGGAAGGAAGGAAGGAAGGAAGGAAACCCAGGGAGAGGCAACTGCATGGGTGGGTCCCTAAGAATTGAGGAGCAGATGAAAAGCCTGGTGCGACTGTGGATGGGCACACACAGTGAGCCACTCCTCCTGACCTATTTAAGGCAATTTGCATGAATGGCTCCATTCCCTAAGTGGAGGACTCTTTCTCTCCCTCCAAAACACTGTAGACTGTATGTGCAAAAGAAGCAAAGGCCTGCTTTGATAACCGAGTGGAGCACCCAGCCCTTCTGTTGTCACAGGCCTAGCAAACAGGCTGCCCACCAATTGAGCCCCTTCTACGTGTGAGCACACCCCATGCCCAGGACTGTGACTTAGAGGGTAATGTTAAACAGCTACCATAGGCCCTGAAGTGGCAAAGAAGATTCTATCTAAAAATTACAATGTAAAAGAACAAAACGCCCTTGGAAAGATACACACACACACAAAAAAAAAAGTTGTTAAGAAAGCAGAGAAGACGGGGGCTGGAGCACTGGCTCAGTGGTTACAGTGCTTGCCTGGCACGCGCAAGTACACGGGTTCAAACCCCAGCACCCACATACACAACTAAGTGTTGGAGCAAAGAAAGCCATGTGAAAAACTCAATAAAAATTGATTCTCTCTGTCTCTCTCTCTCACTGTCCTTCTTTAAAAATAAATAAATAAATAAATTTTTAAAAAGAAAGCAGAGAAGAATATACAGGAGCTTCAAGTCCACACTTGCTTTAACTCCGAGTGGTGACCTTGCAGGGCAGAGCTCCCCTGTGGGTCAGTGATGCAGGCTGTTCCTCGCCTGTCCCTCCAGTGTGAACCGACACACTGTGAACTGGACTTCATGATTCAGGCATCCCTCTTTCACCTGCCTTTCCTGCTACCCTGTCATCCTCTAGTGGGGGTGTGCACCCCTGCCATATCCATTTTGTTTGACCAATGGCACCTAGCTCACTGTCTGGGCCTGTGCTACCTTTTAACAGTCAGAACTCTTGAGTAAGTAAGAGAAGTACAACTTGAGTCGCGTGGTCTTTATTTAAGAAGGTAACAGAAAGAATTGTACATTTAAAATTTTTTATTAAAATATTGAAATTATTTGACTAACTTCATTTAAAAGCTATGGGCTTATTTCATTGTGTATTTGGGAAAATGTAACTAGCATATCCCACTGTTAAATTAATTTGAAGTTGTACATTTTAATTATCTCAAGGATACTTTGGCTCGTCCTTCAAATATGCCAGGTAAATGAGGTTTCACTTTCTTATTAATTTTCTCAACCACTGAATTGATAACTCTATTGCTCATAAAGAGTCAGGTAGATTCTTTCAAGAGTAATAAAATGCTATCAATCTTTTGACTCATCGGAAGGGTAGTACTGCCCACAAGCAGCTGCTCTATTCTCAGCAGCAAGTACCTACTCTCTCTTTCAACTTTATTGCAGGAAAGGTGCTGTAAGGACTGAATCAGGCCAAGCCTAGTAGCACAAGCCTATAATCCCAGCAGCTCCAGAAGCTGAGAAAGGAGGATCAAAGCCAGCCTCAGCAACTTAAAGAAGCCCTAAGAGAAGTTCAGTGATAGAGTGCTTGCTTAGGGTGTGCGAGCCCTGGGTAGTAATCTCCAGCACTGAAAGAAAAAAAATTAACAGCCCTATCCAGACTCTGTTGAAAACAAGAGCTGATTAGGGCCTGAAGCAAAGGAAAGCAAAGGCAGTGAGAACTGTGAGTAGGAAACAAAGCCCAGAGCTGCATGGAGGCGGATGGCGTGGGCCGAGGTGATCAACAAGGGATAGTGAGCCAGGGAACCAAGGATCTAAGGGCACAAAGAACAAATCTAATGGCTATTTCTTTTAAAGAGAGAAGGATAGTGAGAGAGAGAGAGAGAATCAATTTTTATTGAGTTTATCACAAGGCCTTCATTGCTCCGACACTTAGCTGTGTATGTGGGTGCTGGGGTTTGAACCCGTGTACTCTCGTATGCCATGAAAGTGCTGTAACCACTGAACCACTGCTCCAGCCCCTCCAATGGCTCTTTTTAATGACCAAATAGATAGTGTTCTAATGTGCATTAAACTAAACACATGGCTATTAAATTAAAATGTTTATATGGGTATCAAATAAATCCCTACCATCAGAAACACATACTAGGACTGAACATACGATGTTTCTGTATAAATATAACAGCGATAATACACTAAGGTATTTTTTCTACTAACAATTCTTATGAAGATTACCAGGAAATCCATCTATTTATGATTGAAAAATTAGTCACCATGTATCTCACAAAACTGTAGAATCTTAGTGCTGAAATAGACTTTAACCTAAAGTGATCAAATTCAATCTTTTGTATATTGGTCATAAATAAAGCTAGCTTGCTGAATCATTAATATAATTTTGATTAGAGATTTAAATTCAGTCATATGATGGGCAATGATTGAAAAAAATAAGGTTCCATTATGGTATAGTGGATAAAATGTGGACTTGCTCAGACCAATGAGGACCTGATTCTAATGCGTGGGTGGGGGCAACTTTAGTTGCACAAATATTTACTGAATGTCTAGAATGTGTATTACATGTGATAGCGTACTTTAGGAAACATGTATGAGTAAGACACTGTCCTTTTTCTTTTTAAATTATAATTATTAATGCGTATTAATTGTACAAATTAATGTGTTTCACTGTGATTTTATATACATTATGCATTGATCATTTTGCCCTCCAGGATCCTCTCTCTTTTGCTCTTTTCTGTCTTCCTCTTCTTCTCGTCTGTTGTCTTTTGCCCTTCCCTAATATTCCTTCATCTACTTTTAGGTCTTTTTTTTTTAAGTTTTCACAATAAGAGAAAGCATGCAATACTTGTCTGTGTCTGGCTTATTTCATTTAACATGACATCTTCCAGTTCCATCTGTTATCCTGCAAATGACATACTTTCATTCTTTTTTCTGGCTGAGTGATACTCCATTGTGTACCATACTTTCTTTATCCATTCCTCTGTGGATGGGCACCTAGGCTATTTCCGTACTTTGGTTGTTGTGAGTAGTCTCACAATGAACATGGACATATAGGTATCTCTTTTGTATGCTAACTTTATTTCCTTTGGATAAATACTCAGGAGTGGTATAACTGGATCACATGGTAGTTCTATTTTTAATCTTTTTGAGAAAACTCCAAAACTGTTTTCCAAGATATTGTACTTATCATCAGAAAGATTTTAATTGGAAAAAAGGAGGGGGGATAAAAAACATGTGGTGAGAGCTGTTGAGAGGCAGAGAAATATTATGGATTCACACTAAAGGAAGTGACTATTCACTGGGAATATGCAGGAAGCCTCCACGGAAGATACAGGATTAAGATGTTCCGTAAAATATGCGCAGGATGGAATGTTGGCACATAGAAGATAATGTGGGCAGAGATCCTAGCACCAGTGAGAAAGGTCAGGAGTCTGTTTTGCTGGTGTGTATTCATGCCCTAATCTGAAGAAACAGAGTTTGTATGAAGAATTCTTACTTTCATGGGGCTGGAGCGGTGTCTCAGTGTTTACTGTGCTTGCCTGGCACACATGAGACCCTGGTTTGAACCCCAGCACCACATACACTACTAAGTATGGAAGCAATGAAAACCAGATGAAAAACTAAAGAAAACTGATTCTCTCTCTCTCTCTCTTTAAAAATTTATTTTCAAACCATCAAGAAAACTTGAGTATTTGCATAGTTATGTTCATTGCAGCATTACTTGAAAGAGTTGGGAGACAAAAGCAAGCTGAATGCCCCTCAGCAGAGGAGTGGATGAAGAAGATGTGGCCTACATGCAGTGGAATTTTGTGCAGCATTAAAAAAGTAGAAAATGTTGTCCTACACAACAACATGGACACACTCTGAGAACACTGTGCTGGGTGGAGTCAGCCAGTCACAGAAAGGCAAGGACTGCCCGATTCGACCTGTGAGAGGGATTGAAAGTGATCAGACACTTAGGACGTACAGTGATGGTTGCCAAGCATAGGAAGGAGGAGACGTAAGATTTCAATTTTTCAAGATGAAAATGTTCTGGAGATCTGTTGCTCAACAATGTACATAAAGTTAATACTATTACACTGTACTCTTTTTATAATAAAGAGAGAGGAACAGTGAGAAAGACAGAGAAAGAGAGAAACAACTTTATTTAGGTTTTCACATGGCCTTGGTTTCTCCAACACTCAGTTGTGTACGTGGTGCTGGGGTTTGAACCCGGGTTCTTGTGCTTGCCAGGCAAGCGCCGAAACTGCTGAGCCACGGCTCCAGCCCTACCCTGTACTCTTAAAAGTGGTTAAGACAGTAAATTTTATGTTTTTTATCACAATAGAAAATAAAATAAGTGTGCACGTCCATACTCCTTTAGTTTAGGGGAACAAATCCAACCAAAATAGCTTAGCCAAAGTGGGGCAAAGGGAAAATTTGTTGGTTCACAGAACCTAGGGAAGGCTAAGGATGAAGAGGGCCCTAAGAAAACTGCAACTACACAAAAAGCCCCTAGGTGTCGTCCTCTGCTTCCAGACTTGTGCTCTTCCTTAGTGCACATCTTTCTCCACAAGGGTGGCCCAACATGCCTGCTAACCACTCTGGTCTTCTATAGCAGACTTTCTCTACAACTAAGAGTGCCTGATGTTCTTCCTCTAAGTTCAAAATGTTGAAAAGAGCTCTCAGTGGCTCTGAGTAACTGATGACAGGAAGGGAGAGCCGATCTGGTAAGAAGAGCCTGGTAAGTCCTGTGGGAACCCTGAGCCTGGCGTGCGAGGTGTCTGGATTGTCTGTTGTCCCTTCACCATCCTGTAATAAAGAACACCAAGCGAGCCGTTTAACACAACTCTCCTGCACCTTCGCGGATCTGCCAGCCAGCTCCGCAGCTCCGCTTCAGGCTGTAGTGACCAGCACCTTCCACAGAAAGCTAGCCGGGAAATATCCAAGGCCTTTGAAGTTTTGGCTTAGAACCGTCCTAACGCTGTCACTCCCATCCACAAGCCATTGGTTAAAGCAAGTCACACAGCTAAACACTAAGCCAGGGGACCAAGAAATACTTGTGAGGCTGCAGTGACAGTGGCAGGCAGGGAAGGAGAAGGTGGTGCTGCTCGTTCAGTCCCACTGCAGGTGAACAAGAGGAGCCCTGTCTGCAGAAGGTGGGGTGGTGGACAACAAGATCCAGGTGATCACCGCAGCAGTGTTACGAAGACACAAGCACGGTAGAGTGAAGGAGTGAGTAGATATTATCAAACCCTAAACACTGACGTAGAGACTCGAGTCGTTAGGAACGAACTCGAACTCGGTGTCTCTGACATGTGGCCAACACTGCGCTAGAAGTTTCGCAGATACCATCTCAAAGCCGCAATAAAAGCTTTCATTATGCTGAAACAATACCAGTTTGCCCATAAACTCCCTTAGATTTCAAAGAAACTGTCTTTCAACATTCCAAGTTAGCATCTCTTTTTTCAATCGCTGTTTCTGTAAAAGTAGGTCATGCCTTCAACTTTTAAATCTTTTTATCTGTGAAGCAAAGTCACCAGCAGTGACTGAGCCATGCTCAAGGGAAACATTCTGGAGCCAGTTTGGCCATTTACAAGTTGAATGCCTCAGACAAGTCACCAATTTCTTTCACCATTGGTTTTCTTCTGTGTCGAATGTGAGTAATAATACAAACCCTATGGGTTTATAAATTAAATAAGACTCTATAAAATGGGCAAGGTAGGGTCTGGCAGGTAAGTATTCCATGTTAGTTTCCTGATTACAGGGGTAACAATATAGCAATAGCCTTACATTGAGTTCACTGCTTTGTTCTTTTCCACGCTTAAAATCAAATACCATTGTAGAATGGGAAAAATTATCAAGTGAAATGAAGCAGAAGTTTATTCATTTTTATTTTTATTTTGGTACCAAGGATTGAACCCAGGGGTGCTTAATCACTGAGCCACCTCCCTACCCCTTTTTATATTTTATTTTGAGACAAGGTCCCGCTAAGTTGCTTAGGGCCTTGAACTTGCAATCCTCCTACCTCAGCCTCCAGAGTTGCTGGAATCAAAGGCATGTGCCATCACACCCACTTGAAGCAGATTTACATGAGGGAAGGGTGGG
>PVKS010021905.1:0-34413 GCA_004027875.1 Aplodontia rufa | reverse complement strand
GTTAGCACATTCCAACCCACCCTAATCTTTTTGCATAACAATTAGGAAGCTTAACAAAGCTGGACCTAGCAGCCCTTCCTGAAGGAACTTAATGACAAGATCGCTCTAGGGCAGCTGTTCAAACGAGTGAAGGGCAGACCCTACAGCATTTATGTTCTGTTAAGTTTTAGGAGTCATCTAGAGATGATTTAAAACCTATGGGAGGATGCTTGTAGGTAGGTTAGATGCCAATACTTACTACACCCTATAGAAGAGACTTGAGTATCTGCATATTTTGGTGAAATTCTCTGTCAGTACTGAGGGACAACTATATTTTACTGCTTATAAAAATGTTTTACTGGGGCTGGAGCGGTGGCTCAGTGGTTATGGCGTTTGCCCAGCATGCGCAAGGACGCGGGTTTCGAACCCCAGCACCACGTACACAGTGAATGTTGGAGCAATGAAAGCCACATGAAAAACTAAATAAAATTGATTCTCTCTTTCTCACTCACTGTCCCTCTCTTTGCCTTTAAAAAAAATGTTTTACCGTGTAGCACTATAAGCACTCCATGGCTACATGTAGCTGGTGGCTGTCACATTGTAGTGTACAGCCTACTCATAGGGGACCACCCTCGTCATCTGCCATCTTCTGGGCCTGCTGAGCTGGCATTAGAATCTTGGTTTTATTTTATTTAATTAATATGCTAAGCAAGTGCTCTACCACTGAGCTACATCCCCAGCTCTTGGCTTTTTTTTTTTTTTTTTTAAGAGAGAGGGACAGTGAGAGAGAGACAGAATCAATTTTATTTAGTTTTTAGTTTTTCATGTGGCCTTCGTTGTGTACATGATGCTGAGACTTTGTTCTGTACATGGTGCCGGGGTTTGAACTCGCATACTCACGTATGCAAGGCAAGCGCAGTAACCACTGAGCCACCGCTCCAGCCCCTTGGCTTTGTTTATAATGTAAGAAAGTCACCATTGCAGTGAGGAGTGTGCCCACTGCAGCCTTAACTGACTGAGGCACTTCTTTTTGCCCTCCCTGCCATAAGATCCTAGATCAGGCTTTTCTTTCTTTCTTTTTTTTGAGAGAGGGACAGTGAGAGAGATAGAGAGAAACAGTGTTTATTTTTTCTTATTTTAAAAATTTTTATTAAGGAATTGAGTTATTGTACAATCATAAATGCACATGCAGTAACAATATGATATGCATATATTCTTTTTTGAAAAAATTTACTTTTTAAAGAGAGAAAGTCAGTGAAAGAGGAGAGAGAGACAGAGAAAATCAATTTTTATTGAGTTTTTCACATGGCTTTCGTTGCTCTGACACTTAGTTGTGTACGTGGGTGCTGGGGTTTGAACCCGTGTACTTGCGCATGCCAGGCGAGCGCTATAACCACCAAGCCACTGCTCCAGCCGCTGATATGCATATATTCTTAAGCCAGAATTACCCCCTCATCACTCACACCCCAGTTTTTTGAATCTTCTATATTTCGCCCCTACAAACAATATAAATGCTTAGGTTGCAAATTTTTCCAGACTTAAATGTTTCCATAATATTATTTCGATTCTCAGGGGGGTAAAGAGTATGCTGCTTTGTTGATTGTCTCCTTTTTTATTTAGTTTTTCTTGGCTTTCCTTGCTGTGACACTTTGTTGTGTATGTGGTGCTGGGGTTCGAACCCGGGTCCTCCTGCTTGCCAGCAAGCACCGAAACCGCTGAGCCACCGCTCCAGCCCCTATATTACAGATTTGAGACACTTCTTTAATATGAGCTACTCCCTCCCAGCCTGGCTTGGGCTGCAGCCCGTGGCTTCTGATATGCTGCATTTTCATTTGGTTCAAATTTTTAAAAATTTCCCTGAAACTTCCTGTTGGCCCTATGTGTGTATTATTTAGTAGATATCTTTGCGTTACTTGTTCCTCATCGAATGCTGTTGTGGTTTGAGAACTTGCTTCTTTCTCTTTTTTTTTAAGTTTAAGATGTGCCATGTGACCGAGAGTGAAGTCTGTCTTGGTGAATGCCTTCTGTTACATGTTCATTCTGTCCTGAGCCTCTCTGAAGTCCTTTGCTGGGATCTGGCAACTATTAACTTCCCAGTGAAAATTGCTGGCTTTTTGTGATTGTTTTTATTTTTTTTTTTAATTTTAATTTTTTTTAATAAATTTTTTTTTTTTTTAAAGAGAGAGGGACAGTGAGAGAGACAGAGAAAGAGAGAAACAACTTTATTTAGTTTTTCACATGGCCTTAGTTGTTCCAACGCTTAGTTGTGTACGTGGTGCTGGGGTTTGAACCCGGGTCCTCGTGCTTGCCAGGCAAGCGCCAAAACCACTGAGCCACCGCTCCAGCCCCTTTAATAAATTTTTATTGAGTTTTTCGCACGGCTTTAGTTGCTCTGACACTTAGTTGTGTACGTGGGTTGCTGGGGTTTGAACTCGTGTACTTGTGCATGCTGGGCAAGCACCGTAACCACCGAGCCACCGCTCCAGCCCCTAATTTTAATTTTAATTTATGTTTTTTTCAGGGCTGAGGACCGAAGCATTCTGCCACTGAGCTAAATCCCCAACCCCTTTGTGATTGTTTTTAACATGTAACATGTAGTTAGGTAAATGTATACAGCAGCACTCGCACCAGCCAGCTAGGCTCTATCCTGGGCCCTGGAAGATAAATATGCAGAAACAGCAGTTTGAAGCTCACAGTGTGGCACAGGAGCTAAGGGAGCAGGCACATAAGCTGACAATGTTCTTTGCTCCTGGCCTGGGACACCCGAGATGAGTGAGGAATGAGTGAATGTCTCTTCCCAAAAGGAAGAGACTATATTTGTGGGGCTTGGTGCACCTGCAGCCGTTTCCGGTTTCTGTTTGTTTTTATTTTGATCTTTCTGTGGTGCAGGGACTCAAACCATCGATCCCACAGGACCTACCAATATTGCCAAATATGCCTTTGGAGTCATAGCCCCTTCTGCCTTTCCATGCCAGGCAAGCACTCAAGCACTCTGCCACGGACCTGCACCAACGGACCTAAAACTTTTTACACCCACAGACCTAAAACTTTTATTTTTTTTTTCATTTAATATGGTGTTAGGGCCATTTCTTTTTATGGTGGGATTCAGGAACACCTCAAAACAATGTTTCTTCCCAGAGCCATCCACAGCTGACTGATGCTCTCAGAGATCACCATCACGTTGCGATGTTCTAAGAAACTGCCTTAAACCTCCCGCCTTAAGATGGTCTCTGCTGTCCAAGGCTTGCTTGCCCTCAGGTTCCAGCATTGTGTCGACATGCCTCTGGTCAGGGTCTCTCTCTGGCTGTGTGTCATCTCAGGAGGGCCCCCCATGTGTGTCTTTGCTTGTTAAGGTGAAGCAGACAGATGAAGAGTCAGAGCAGCCTTTGTGCCAGAGCTCCCCTGGGCGCCCTGCATCTTCACACATGTTCCTGTTTCTGTCCAGAATGTAATCCAGGGTGACCGGTCTCATCACCCCATTTCAGTGTAGGAAAACCTGGGCTCACGTTGGCTGTTGGAGGTCCCTCTGTGGAGTGGGGATGGGGGATGGGGTGGAGCCCTGTTCCCAGCCCAGACCGTAATTTCCAAAGTCCAGAGTCCTTCCTCAGAGCCAGGTGGCCCTCTGTGGAGAGAAAAAGGGGTTTAGGGGTTACCATGATATCAAACACCTTCCTCCACTCCTACCAGAACGTAAGTCTAGAGGGAAAAGACTCTGGTGCATTCATCCTCATGTCATGCCAGACATGGGACTGGAACGTAAGGTTGCTCAGTAAACGTGGCCAGAATCAGCTGACATGACAGCGGCAAGACATGGTATGACGATAGCAGAGGTACTCGTGTAGCTTCGGAAGAGGCAGAAGAGGTGGCGACCCCAAATGCATATTTTGCAGTATTGGTGGATAGTGCTTGAGGCCCCGGTCCCCTTTCTGGGCAGCTGCCACCTGGATCCATCTGTCCTTTGATGTATATGGTACATGCAGCAAAGTGGTCAGTCATTTGCTTGCATGAGGTTGATCGATGTGACTTTGACTCTCCCAGGCCCCTGCTGTTTATTTGGATGTCACAATGTGGCTTGTACCTCAGATGCTGTTGACCCACTGCAAATAATTCCCTAACAACAGGACATTGCTCTGAGTCCCCAGGTTCCTGAATGAAGTGAAATTGCTATGAGCCTCTTCCTTACCAACCCGTGGGGTTTCTGTTGCTGATCCCATTCATCAGTGACCCAGGTGACCAGAGTTGTCTCTGGAGCTCACCTGACATTTCCTCCTGGTTCTGGTAGGTCGCTCCTCTCCTTTAGTTAACCCCTGATGTCCCCGAAGCCTGTGTCCTTGAGGGGGAGTTACTGGGTAGCAGAAAGCTGGGACTTGTGCTGCTTGATTGAGGTGGCCCACGGGTGTGGGGTTGGCCCAGAGGGGCCTCTGACACTCCTTGGGAGGCAGAGTCCTGGCGCCAACCCACTCTGCTCGTAATAGGTTTTTGGTTCTTTTCAGTCAATCCAGTTTTAGGAGGGAGGCCAACCGTTCTGAGTGGGCTTTTGGAAGTGACAGTAATCAAGGACCTTGGTGTCTCTTGAGTGGGGAGTGGGGAACTGTCTCCTGAATCATTAGTCACTCTTTCCTGCTAAGCAGATGCTTCTCTTGGCAAGGCCAACTCTCAAGGTGACCCAGATTAGCAGATGGAGTTTTTCCTTCTTTCAGAGACAGGTTGACCAGGGGCACCGGACTGGGTGGAGGAGGGTGGGTGGAGCCATATGCCAGTTTTAATCTGTTTGGCTCTAATTGGAAAACCTGGGTAGATGTCATTTGCTATGGGGCTCAGTTGTATTATTTGAGTTCCTCAGTTTCCCTCCTTTATCTCAGTTATCACAAAAGGCCAATGAACTATATTTCTCCTTGCTTATTCCATCTCCTTTTGAAACACTGACTTGCCAGGGCGGTGGCGCATGCCTGTAATCCCAGTGATTTAGGAGGCTGAGGCAGTAGGATCGTGAGTTCAAAGCCAGCTTTAGCAACTTAGCAACTTAGTGAGAGGCCCTAAGCAACTTAGCGAGACCCTGTCTAAAAATAAAATATAAAAAAGGGCTGGGGCTAGAGCGATGGCTCAGTGGTTTCGGCGCTTGCCTGGCAAGCACGAGGACCTGGGTTCAAACCCCAGCACCACGTACGAAGCTGAGTGTTGGAGCAGCGAAGGCCATGTGAGAAACTCAATAAAGTTGTTTCTCTCTTTCTCTGTCTCTCTCACTGTCCCTCTCTCTTAAAAAATAAATAAATAAAGGGTTGGGGATGTGGCTCAGTGGTTAAGCGCTCCTGGGTTCAATCCCCTGAACAAAAAAACAAATACTAACTATACTAACTTATCTTTGGTTGCTGGGCCAGGGTCTCCCCTGGCTGCTGGTGCTGGCTAAGTCTGGCTCTGCTTCTACCTGCCTGGGGTTGGGAAGCTTCTCCAAGTCTCTGGTTCTTTTATTATGTGCAGTGGGAACATAACCGTAAGACTTGTCCTTTCGGGTGGTTGAGGATAGCAAGATGTGAAGTGTGTGCTCCGCTCACTGATCTCTAACTGGCACTGGTGACACCCTCCAATTAGGTCATTTTATCGATCTTTGACCTCCAGAGTAAATAAGGGTCTCCTTTGTGAGTTGGATTCTTTACAACCTCTTAAAGATTGAAAGAGAGCAGTTTTTTCCCCCAGGGCCTGTGGGGAAATGGGAGAGTTTTTACTCTTCCTCCTGCTGAGTTGGTAGGGGAGGGTATTTCCTGTGCCCTCCCCTGTTGCCTGTAGGGTTCCCCTCTTCCCCCATCTTCTTCCTCAGGCTGCCACCTTGAGGAACTGAAGCCTCCCGGGCTGCTGGACCCCTGCCTGGCTCTCTGCTTTTGTCTTCAGGCCTTCCCTGCTGTCTCCTTTGCCCGGGCCTGGCCGGTGGGACTCTACCCTGCAACTCTGCACTCTCCCCTCATTTCTCTTTGGCTGGGTAAGAGCGCCCAGCTTCTGTGGTTCAGGGTCAGGGCCCTATAAACCCCAGGAGGTAAGGGCCCAGTGCCCAGGGCATAGACCCACGCTGCAGGCATTGTGGGTTCTGTCATTGCAGCCTCGTGCCAACTGGGTGCTGGTTGTCTTGGCACAGCTACCACCAGCTCCGTGGGCATCTGAGAAGTTGCCGTGACAGCCAGAGCAGGCTGTGCTCAGCTGGAGCCTGGCACAGTTAATCAGCACTAGGAGCAGGGGTGACCCCAAGGATCCCCTGGGGAGACAGCATCGCCTGGAACTCTGGGTGAGCTGCTTCCCTCAGTTTACTTCTATGCGAAAAAATGAAGAAGAGAAGGAGAAGGAGGGGGAGGAGGGGAATAACTTCCTCATGGGGTGATGGGAGGGAACACATTTTACTTCACTTCTCTCTCTGCTGAGTGATTGCAGCCCCCTGAAGACCTTCCCTGTAGGGAATGTGTTTTTATTAAAGGGTAGGAGAACAGCAGAATGAGAATTCTGGCTTAGAAGAACAGTGGTCCCATAGAGAACTCAGTTTTAAAGGGTGTTCTGGCTAATAATCACATCCTCATCCATGAAGTTGTTAAGTAAACTCCTGTGGATTTTTTTTTTTTTTTTAATGGAACCCAGTGCCTTGCATGTGCTAGCCAAGCGTTCTACCACTGAGCTACACCCCCAGGGTGCTTTTTTGTGACACACATCTGTAATCTCAGTGACTCTGGAGGCTGGGGCAGGTAGGTTGCAAGTTTGACCCCATCTCAAAACATTAAAAAGGAGCCAGGCATACTGGCACATGCCTGTAATCCCAGTGGCTTGGGAGGCTGAGGCAGGAAGATTGCAAGTTCAAAGCCAGACTCAAAAAATAAAAAGAGGGGTTTGAGGATTTAGCTCAGTGGCAGAACTTGCCTAGCACACGCAAGGCCCTGAGTTCGATCCTCAGCCCTGCAAAAAATAAAAAATAAAATAAAAAGAGGGTGCGGCTCAGTGACAGAGTACTCTGGGTTCCATCTCCGTAGCTCCAGTGGTCACTTGTGCTGGCTGTGAGCTGCTCTAGCTGTGATGATTAAGAGCATCTTCAAGCCCAGAGCACAGGTCCCATTTGTCCTGTGGGGAGCTGCAGGGAGGCCAGTGCATGGGCATTCCTGATATATGGAGGTGACAAATGGGGAGAGAGGGCAGTGAGATTCATGGAGGAGCTGGGTCCTCAGGACTCGAACCATGATCCCTGCTCCCAACACACCTGCACAGCTGGGGACAGACAGGCCTCAATCAGGGACTTAAGGCAGCCTTGAAGAGCTTTAGCTCCTGTGATTCTAGCAACCTTGGGAAGCCACCCCCACCCCCCTGCTCTCGCCATCCCACCACTGCCAATGATCATTTCTCAGTCCCCAAAGTGTCATTAAAAATGAGTATTTATGAAGCACAGTATCTGGGTGACTGGTGAATCCAGGCCCAGTTGCTTGAAAGAGGATACTCCCCTGAGTCGGGAGGGATCTGTTCATTGTTACTGCCTGCCTGGCTGTCTAACTGCTTGCAGAATCCCCACAGGGGCTGCTCTGGCAATTTCTTATCTCCTTCCAAAGCCAGATTGAAGGAGACCATAGGGCGATGGAGCTGGCAAGCCCCTTAGAAATGACTATCAGATCTCAAGTTTTACTGATGATGAACCGAGGGCCACTGTTCACCAAAGATTTACTCTTTGTGGGGCTGGAGTGGTGGCTCAGTGGTTATGGTGCTTGCCTGGCATGAATGAGGATGTGAGCCCTAACCCCAGCACCACATACACAAGAAAGTGTCAGAGCAACAAAAGCCACATGAAAAAGAAAAATTAAATAAAATTGATTCTCTCTCTCTCTCCCTTACCCTCACTCTCTCCCTCACTGTCCCCCCCTCATTGTCCCTCTTTAAAAGAGAGAGAGAGAGAGAGAGAGAGAAATAATTTTTATTTAATTTTTCACATGGCTTTCATTGCTCTGAGACTTTGCTGTGTACGTGGTGCTGGGGTTCGAACTTGCATACTCGTGCATGCCGGGCAAGCGCTGTAACCACCGAGCCACCCCTGCAGCCCCGCTCCCTCTTTTACAAGAAAATCTTTTAGTGTTTGTGCCAGTCAGTGGGGTGGGCACTGAGTACGCAAAAATTAATAAAAGAATAGTCTATCTGGATGTATGCAGATGTGTTGGTTCATGTCTGTGATCCCAGTAATTGGAGAGGTTGAGGTTAGAGGATGGTTAATGTCAAAACCAGCCTGGGCAACTTAGGCCCTGTCTTAAAATAAATAAATAAAAAGATAGAAAGGACTGTTGATATAGCTTAGTGGAAGAGCACTCTGGGTTGTTCAGTCCCCAGTAACACGCATGCGCGTGCACGTGCCCACCCCCCCCCCCCCCCACACACAGAGTCTGGTCAGAGGAGCTACTACAAGTTAGGGATAATGATTAAATAATTGAGATGGGTATATACTAAGGACATAAAAGAGGATGTCTTGGGTGGAAGGTAGGGAATCTCCAGCTGGGTATTGAGGGATGGGTAGAAGTTTGGTGTACAGAGGCACAGAGAGCTTTCTGGCCATCTGTGTGGGTGATTGGGGTGGCAGGTGTGAGATCGGCCAGGCTGTGGGAGGTCTGCCCTGTGAGGAGGCATGAATGCACCTTCCAGTGGGTGCTGGAATGTGAGAGCCATGTATAGGGGGGCAGGCCTTGTGGTGGGGGTGTCCTGGAGGAGATGAGGCTCCATCAGAGAAGGCTCTGGGGGAAAGATAGGAGGCTACTTACTGAGAATGCAATCTCCCAAGATAAAACACTGCAAGTAGACATCATGGGAAAAATGTTGCAATCCTGATGGGCTTGACCCTTATTTTACAGTTCAGTATGATTTTTAGTTTGAATTGCATGCGGACAGGCAACATGATCTTTTCAATGCTTTGGTCCTCTATAAAAATCCTTTCCAAGAAGGAAAAGGAGAAAAAGCTTAGAAAAAAGTGCAAGGGGGACTGGAGCGGTATGCGCAAGTACACGAGTTCGAACCCCAGCACCACGTACACAACAGTCTCCGAGCAACAAAGGCCATGTGAAAAACTCAATAAAATTGATTCTCTTTCTCTCCCTCACTGTCCCTCTCTCTTTAAAAAAAAAAAAAAAAAAGCAAGGTGGGGCTGGAGCGGTGGCTCAGAAGTTGGAGTGTTTGCCTGGTATGCACGAGGACCCGGGTTCAAACCCCAGCACCACGTGCACAACTAAGTGTGGGGGAACAAGGGCCAGATGGAAAAATTGATAAAATTGATTCTCTTTCTCCTGCTCTTCCTCTTTCTCTCTCTTAAAAAAAGACCCAGTAGGGGTTGGGGATTTAGCTCAGTGGCAGAGCGCTTGCCTAGCATGCACAAGGTCCCAAGTTCTGTCCTCAGCCCTGGAAAAAAAAAAAAAAAGAAGACCCAGTAAATGCAAGGACCCCCCCCCAAAAAAAAAAATCAATGCTGAAAGTGTCCTATTTCTCCTCCTCCTACATCTGAGGGGCTTGCTCACTGCAGGGGGTTTTGCTACCAGGGTAGATTTTGGTGGTCTCCCTGGGGAGGAGTTGCAGTCATCTGGTGGGGTGGGGGAGGGCCAGGCATCCCAGAATGCCCAGTGCAGCCCCCCACTCTGAAATGACCTGGCCCCGAGACCCAACAGTCCTGAGGTTGATTAGCCCTGCTTTAGAGGCAACCAGTATCATGAATTTAGCACACGGTGTTCCGATCTTTTCTTAAAGCACACACACAGAAAGACTATTTATACTATATTGTGTTGTTTTCTGAAAATTCGTATCTGTGCTCTGAATGCTGAAGCTTGCTCTTTTCTGCTTTCTGCTTTGGAGAGCATAGCATGCTGTTGCCTACAGACGAAACCTATTTAATTTCCATGGCTTAGCTCCTGTGCATACATGGGTCTTATTTTGTTTCTCCATTCTTTCACTGATGGACACCAGGATTATTTCTGTAATTATTATGATTTTTGTGGTACTATGAATGGAGCCAGGGTCTAGCAAGCACTCTACCACTGAGCCACCCCCACCCCCCCAGGTTATCTCTAATTGTTCCCGGTCATTTTTGCTGCAAGCTGGCAGGCACATTCCTGCATGTGTTCTTTGTGCTGGGTGTGGAATTACTTGGACGTGGGAACATGCCTTCTGATTTGCAAGACCACGCATCCGCTTAGCAAGACTCAGGATGGTCCCTTATTAAGTCTTTCCTTTTCCCCTCGTACTGGGGATTGAACCCAGTGCTCTGCTCATGCTAGCCAAGTGCCCTAGCACCGGGCCACATCCCAGCATCTTTGTTTTTTCACTTTCAAATTTTGAGACAGGGTCTTGCTAAGTTGTTGAGGCTGGCCTTGAACTGGCAATTCTCAGCCTCCTGAGTAGCTGGGATTATTGGCATGGACACATTCTATATTTTTTTAATTTCCTTTTACCTGATTTCTAGTAAGACTGAGCATCTCTCCATATTTTAGCCACTTGAGTTTTTCTGGAGCCTCTGAGAACCCTCTTCCTGGAGGGTCCAGGTGGCACCCAGTTCTGGTGTGTCTTCCGTTTGAGGGAGCTGGACACCCATCTTCAGAATCTCTGATCTCCTTGTCCAGCACCCATGCACACCTCTGTGGCTGCTAGTCTGTCTGCCTCCTGACAGGGCACGATACAGTTGATTAGGTTTCATGAGACTACAGCGTGGTAACCTTGGCTGGGCTTGGATGTACCCGAGCCTCCCGGCGTGTTCCCAGAGGATAACTTTGTCTCTGAGCTCTGGGGGCTTCCAGGTCCTGGCAGTCTCTGGGCGGTGCTGGGCGGGCCTCCTGCTGATGCCAACTCCCTGTCCCTGTCCCTGCAGGCAGACCTCTGCGTTATGACCTGGCTGCTGGGCTACGTGGACCCCTGGGATCCCAGCTTTGTGGCGGCCGTCCTCACCATTGCTTTCAATCCTCTCTTCTGGAATGTGGTAAGTACCCTTGTGTCTTGTCCAGCCAGGTGAACGTAGCCTGGTGGAGGATTCCTGCTGTCTACGCAGATGGTACCATGGTTGGCACCTGTGAAGGTGCACTGTGGGAAGTTCCTTACCTTGCGGGACTCAGCACCGGCTCAGCACCAGCGGGCCTTCCCTGGGCTCACGTCAGGGTAGTCTAGGGCAGCAGGGACTGGCCCTCTTGGTGCCACAGGAGCCTGCAGTGGACGGCTACCTGGTGGTAGGGCTTTCACGTGCACCCAGCCTGCTCATTAACCGTCCATTCACGAGGTCCATTGCGGGGGATGAAGGGCTACTTTCCTCTTGGACCCATCCCACCATGAAGCCATTTTCTTGTGATTCCCCTCCTCCAGGTGTGCTGTGTAAGCTTTGTTCCTACTTGGGGCTTCCTGTGAGGTAGCTCACCTGCTGCTGCGTGGAGTGTGGTGGGTGGAGCACAAGCTGGCAGGGACCGAAATCAGGAGACCGAGCAGCACCCTGCTCATTTATGGCCACAGGGGAGCACATTGGTAGGCCCGAGGGCTCTGCAGTGGGCCAGTGCTGTTTGGGCAGCGGGCCCTTGACGAAGATGTGGAAGGGGCAGGCCGTCAGCTCCTGCAGTGGCCATTCTCTGAGGTGCCACCTGCCCCCAAAATAAGCTCTTAGGGTTCTGGCCCTCTCTCCCATGACCATGTCTGGAGGACTGTCCTGCCCAGCTGGTGGTCCCGGAGCTAAGCCAGAGCCTGGCTTGCTGATGCAGAGCTGTGGACACCCTGTGATCACCCTTGAGGCTAATCTGTGAAGGCCAAGATCAACGTAAGCGACACACTGTTCCCAGTTGTTTTCATTTAAGGTGAGCCCTTAGTCCCAGAGCATAGCACGACATGTTTTGCAGTCTGGTTTATGGCTTGGTTCTTTTCTCCATCTGTGGAGAGTGGCTGCGTGTGGGGGTAGGGCCAATCATTTTAGAGTGGTCACATTCTGAATGTGCTGTCCCTGGTGTCCTGAACACGCTGGCCCTGCTTCAGGAGGGGCCTGCTGGGAGGGAGTCTGGAGATGGGACCCAGGCCAGCGAGAAGGGTGTGACATCCCCTTATTCTTGAGAAGCCTTGGCCTTTGAGTGTGAGGCTAGGATGTGCCAGAGTTGGTCCTGTTGTCCTGACTTGGTCTCTGCAGCAAGGGTGGGCGTCTGTGGGGCCTGGTGCTGTCTGCCGCATCTCTGCTGTCTCCTCCTCCTGTGCTCTCCTCCCACCCATCCATGCACGGTGGGGGAAGATCAGGCTTTGGGCCACTAGAACTGCAAGAGAATACATTTCTGTTGTTTTTAGCCACTGTGTTTGTGTTGATTTGTTATAACAGCCACAGGAAATGAATGCAGGGCATTAAACAGGTGAGCAATTCCACCCGGAAGATGTCGTAGCCCTAAGTACCTGGGTTGTGGGGTGGGGTGTGCTCCTGTGCTCTTTGATGTGCTCAGGCTTCTGCAGAAGACTGCTGCTCGGTGGTTATGGAGCTTGCCCGGCATGCGTGAGTACACGGATTCAAACCCCAGCACCCACGTACGCAACGAAGTGTCAGAGCAATGAAGGCCATGCGAAAAACTCAATAAAAATTGATTCTGTCTCTTTCTCTCTCTCTCTCACTGTCCTTCTCTCTATTAAAAAAAAAAAAAAGACTGCTGGTTGGGATCCCTGTGGTCTGGCTGCTGCGGGCCTGGCCAACCAACAGTCATTTGAGTGTGTGCTGGCCTCCTGGCCTTGGGGACATGGCCGGCCCGGTGCGTAGTGGGTCCTGCGGGCTCTTTTATTCATGCAGAAGCTGCCATTGGTCATTTTCCTTTGGCCCTTACCACTGCGCGCTTTCGCACATTTCCTTTTGAAGCTACACGTGGGCTACAGGGACACCCAACACAGCCAAAGTGACAAGACGGGCAGTTTGTTGCCAGTGTGTTTGTCATAGGTTTTTTTTGGTCATAAGATTTTTTTTTTTAATTTTTAAAGAGAGAAGGACAGTGAGAGACAGAGAGAATCAATTTTTATTGAGTTTTTCACATGGCTCTCGTTGCTCTGACACTCAGCCGTGTACGTGGGTGCTGGGGTTTGAACCTGTGTACTTGAGCATGCCAGGCAGGCTCCGTAACCACTGAGCCACCTCTCCAGCCCTGCTTATAAGTTTTTTATTTGCCTCATTTTTTGAAAAAAATATTCTCTGGAACACCTTGTGGTCATTAGTGGGAGAAGGAGCCAGCTCTTGAGAGTTGTTTCAGGATGAGTAAAGCGACATCACGTTGCGGTTCAGTTGACTGCTCCCCCGGAGAGCCGCGGCTGAGATCTGCTGGTGAGAGGAGTGAGGCTGGAGCCTCAGCCTGCCTCCTGGCGAGGTGGGAACTGAAAACACTGGGAGAAACAAGGCAGCCTAGCTGTGAAAGCTCTGGAGGAACAGTGTGTTAGTTCATTTATTTACTTAGTAGTGCTGGAGATGGAACCCAGAACCTCAGGCATATTAGGCATGTATTCTATCCCTGAGCCTTCAGCCTTAAAAATAGTTTTTGAGGGTCTGGAGCGATTGCTCAGTGGTTATGGTGCTTGCCCAGCACGTGCGAGTACACGGGTTCTAATCCCAGCACCCATGTACACAATGAAGTGTTGGAGCGACGAAAGCCATGTGAAAAACTCAATAAAAATTGATTCTCTCTTTCTCTCTCTCTCTCACTGTCCCTCTGTCTTTAAAAAAAAAATAGTTTTTGAGGGTCTAGAGTGATTGCTCAGTGGTTAGGGTGTTTGACTAGCATGTGTGAGTATCAAACCCCAGCACCCACGTACACAACGAAGTGTCTGAGCAACAAAAGCCGTGTGAAAAACTAAAATAAAAATGGCTTTTTTCTTTCTCTGTCTCTCTCTCACTGTCCCTCTATTTTTCACATGGCCTTAGTTGCTCCAACACTCAGTTGCGCACGCAGTGCTGGGGTTTGAACCCGGGTCCTTGTGCTTGCCAGGCAAGCGCCGAAACCGCTGAGCCACCACTCCAGCCCCCTTACTGTCCCTCTATTTTTAAAAAGAAAAAAAAATAAAGTTGATTCTCTCGCTCTCTCTTCCTTTCTCTCTTAAAAAATAGTTTTTTATTTTTTAAGAGAGAGGGACAGTGAGAGAGAAACAGAGAAAATTTTTATTTAGTTTTTCATGTGACTTTCGTTGCTCTGAGACATTGTTGTGTACGTGGGTGCTGGGGTTTGAACTTGTGTACTTGCACATGCCGAGCAAGGGCCATAACCACTGAGCCAGTGCTCCAGCCCTTAAAAAATAGTTTTTGAATATTGATATCTGCCAGCATTCGCCAGGTCTCACCATACTCAGGCGTTGCTCTCAGTGCATTTCATGCAGTATTTTGTTGAATTTTCAGAGCACTTGCGGATCATCTACTTTGGAATGTGGGCTTTGAGGAGTATATGGGACCATTTTTTGTTGGCTGTAACAAAACACCTGAGGCTGGGTACTTTATAAAGAGGTTTATTTGGCTCACAGTTCTGGTGGCTGGAGGGTACACAACAGCATGTCCCAGCGTCCTGCTGAGCGCCCCCCCAGACTAGGCCTACATCACAACGCGGGGAAGCTGAGGGAGCCAAGGGGGTGGAGTGGCCTTGCTCCATCACAGCCTGATCCTGTGAGCACTACATGAGTCTCTTCCCAGGGCACTCCTGCAATGACGGGGGACCTCCCTCTCACTAGCTCCACGGTGGAGCTGCTCACCTCCCAGCTCTGCCTGGCTCAGGACCATGCTTCCAGCACATTGACCTTTGGGGGCCAGAATCCAATCATATCCAAACCATAGGTTCATTTGTCCTTGAGGTATTTATTGAGGGCCTACTGTGTGCCAGGCACTAGTGCACACCTCCTGGTCCTCATGTAGTAAGTGAATACATGCACATCCTTGCTCCTTGGTGACAAAGCAGACAAGGGACTGAGGTACAGCAGAGGTAGTTAGGAAAGCCCTCTTCAAAGGGGTAATTATTATTATTTTTTTTCAAGAGAGAGGGACAGTGAGAAAGAGAGAGAGAACGAGAGAAACAATTTTTATTTAGTTTTTCATGTTGCCTTTATTGCTTCGAGACTTCGCTGTGTACGTGATGCTGGGGTTTGAACTCGCATCCTCGCGCATGCCAGGCAAGCGCCATAACCACCGAGTCACCACTCCAGTCCCAAAGGGGTAATTTTTTTTTTTTTTTTTTTTTTTTTTACCAGAAACTGGTGCTTGCAGGGGCAGGGCAGTCTTCTGGAGAAAAGCTTTCTAGTCAGAGAGGAACAGCAGTGCAGAGTCCTGGAGCAAGAGCATCCAAATGTCTCCCAGCTGGCTTCAACAGGGAGAGAGGAGTGTAGGCTGAGAGGTGCAGGGAAAGGGTGCAGGCCCCGTAGGCTGCTGGGAGGAAGTGGGATGGACTTTGAGCCTGAGCCGAGAGCCACAGCCCAGTAGCAGGACCTCAGTCAGGTTTTCGAGGAGTTGTGATGAGGGAGCTGGGATGGAGCTGGGAGGCTGGACCAGCATTGAGGCCCAGATGGTGGCTTGTACCAGGTCGCCAGGCACCCAAGGCTCCTATCCAGGGCTGCTGCCTCACTCTCTGCACTCTCGGGCCATGGCTGGCAGAAGTGCTTCTGCAGCTTGAGGCAGGGTGGGCTGCCCTTTTCAGCTGCCAGCGTTTGGACAAAGGGCCATCTCTCATCCACGCTCAGGGCCAGTCCTGTCATGTCCCCTCCCTGTCACCACCAGGCCTCTCCTTATATCCTCTCCACCACAGCCAGTCTGTGTCCTCTGCGCTCACACCCCTCAGTACCAAGGCTTCCAGGGGTCTGTTTGCTTCACCAAAAGGGGACTTTCAGCCCTTCTTTGGGGGTGTTTTTGGGGAGTTTTTTGCTGTGGTCCAGCTGTCTGTAGCTCCCGGGGGCCCTGCTGCCTTTCTGGCTCTCTTCTGTTCCTGCGCAGTGTTGTGCCTCTGCCTGATGTCCACACGTGGGGCTGTTATCCCTGAGGCTCCCCTGTGCACCAGGCCTTGTGTCCTGGGAAGCCAGAGAGCAGTCTCTTCTTCCTGGTACAAATACGCATGTAATGAGAGCGGTGGCGAGGGTGGGAAGGGAAAGGGCAAGATGCTGCAGAGGGCTATGGGGGTTTCCCCCTCTGTGGCCTGGTCTCTTGTCTGTGAACCAGAATCTTCTTCGAGCTCCAGGAGCCCAGGTTCATGCTCTGTGACTGTGCCTGGGATTCTCCAGGCCCCACAGGAAACCCTGTCCAAGACCCCCATGGTGTGCTGTCCTCTCCCTGCCTCCATAAAGCCCTCCTCTCAGGGCGCCAGAGGGATGCCTTGACTCCCTCCTCTCCCCCGCCCCTGGGTCTCTGCCCTCACTGACTCCACCTGGCAGTAGATGGCTACCACCTGGCTTCAGGCCCTGCCGCCCGTCAGCCAGGTCTGTGCAGCTTCCTACAGCCAGAGTCCCTCCAGTCACCTCCACGTGTGCAACGCTCACTACCCTCAAGGGCCTCTGCCTCCTAGGAGCGGGTCAGTTCTTTGCTTGGCCAGGGAGAGGCCTTACCTGCTCCCCCAGTCATGCTGGGTCCCAGCCTCTTCCTAGGTTATCTGTCCCTTCTCATCTGGGGCTAATTAAAGACCTGTGCCATCGTGGCCTGTTGCAGCCTCTGTCAGGTGTCATCTCCCAGATCCCTTCCCCCCACCCTGCCCTCTCTGGGTCAGGGTCACAGGTGTTTGTTTCTACCCTAGCCACTATAGGATGCTCACCCAGGGTCTCTGATTTCTGTCCACTAGGGGTCAGTAGCATTGTCTCCAGACATCGCTGGGTGTCCTCACAGGGCACAGTGGCCCGGGTGATCTAAGTGCCCACCCTGTGCATCCCATGTATCCCCTAGCACAGCTGCCATGTCTAGTCCACGGTTTGCTCCTCACTCACCCCTCAGAGTGTCCCAAGGTTCCTGCTCTACCCTGTGTCCCCACTTGGCATGTTCTGTGCTTTGTGTAGCAACTGCTTCCTGACCTTCTGTGTCAGGGAGGGCCCCACACCTGCCTAGCCGTGGAACCCAGTGCCCAGCATCATGCCTGGCATAGACGATGCTCAGGCAGGGTTACTGGCTTGTGACACCTGTTGGGCTCCTCATCAGCTCTCTATGCAGGATCCTGTGGACAAGGTCCATCTCCATTTGGCACCTTTGCATGCGCACACCCTGGTTTTGTGGAGAGAGTCGGGATCCTAGGGGAGTGAAGCACAGCAGCCGTCCATAACAGCCTTAGTCCTCATGGCACCCAGGAAAGGAACAGAGCTCCAGCTGCCAAGCCCCACCCTGTGTCAGGTTCCTGGGAGCCAGCACCTGGGGTCTGATTAGTGGTCTGGAGCTCTCTGGTTGTAAGAGTAAACTGCATCATCCCTTCTTAGGTGTCTTAATTATTGTTGGAGGCAGATTGCGTACAACGAGCATCAAAGCTGACTGAGACCATGGCAAGCTGAGATGGAGTTTGGAGAGGGCAGCCCTGGGTGTAATTTATCTGCTCTGTTATGTTGGGACCCCAGGGAAGTGAGATGGGTGCTGACGGCAGGTGTGAACAGGGAGCAGAGCTGTGGGATGTGCTTTCAGCGTGTGCTCTGCTTGTTTCCTTCCCTGCCGGCTTGGCCCCATCCTGGCGGTCTGCATGCAGCCCCTCTCTGCAGATCCCTCTGTCCCAGCATGCCCCTGCCTTAGACCTTCCTCTGAGGGGGGATGCAGAGGCAGCTTCTTCAGGTGGAGGGGGAGGGTGTTGGATGGCTCCATGCTGCAGATGTCCCAGCCCTGGCCCTGCAGATGGTGCCCTGCGGTTGTGTCGGACCCTGTGTGCGCGTCGGACCCTGTGTGCGCGTCAGGATGGTTAGCTTGTCAGCTGGCCACGGATGCTCCTGAGAGCATCACCAGAGGATCCTCAGTCCTGTGCCAACCAGGACCCACGGTCTCCCTCGTCTGGAGAGCTAGTTTGCAAGAGGTGACCTTTTCCTCCAGGAAGGTTAGGAGCTCGCTGTTCTGGGCTGATGGCTGGGCACAGGGTCTCCACAGTGGGATGTCTGAGCTGCTGGTTCTTGTGGTCCCTGTCAGCTTTGGAGGGAGCTTCATGGTGGCCAGAGGCTGGACAGTAGGTGGCGCTGTGGGTGAAGGGAGGCGTGCTTTCCTTGGCTCTCAGGAGTGGAGAGGAGGTGACTGCAGGGAAAAGAAGGTGACTGTGGAGAGGAGGTGACAGTGATGGAAGAGGAGGTGACGGCAGGGAGGAGGATTTGGGGCATGCTTCTTGGCCATGGCCCTGTCTGCCATCCCCTCTGCTCGGCCTGAACCCCACTTCTCCTGCCCTCCACCAACCTCATCTCCACCTTCATTGTTCCTTTTGCTGCCATTGCCTCAGTTTCTGGTTTTAGACCCCAGTCTGAAATCTGTTGGCTCATTTCTGATTGCCTGAGGGATCCTCCCAGGTGCAGAGAAGCTACCCTTGTGGATGCTGTGGGTTTTAGCCTAAGACTCCTAATGTTCTCCTCCCTGGCCTTACTTTCTCCATTTTTTTTTTTTTCCCAAAGAGAGAGAGGGGGAGAGAGAGAGAGAGGAAAAAGACAATCAACTTTATTTTTTCATCTGGCCTTTGTTTTTCTGACACTTAGTTGCGTTGTGGTGCTGGGGTTTGAACCTGGGTCCTTGCGCATGCCATGCACGCTCTCTAACTGCTGAGCCACTGCTCAGTCCCGAAACATTGTTATCTCCCCTTTTACTGAGGCCCACCCAGCCTGGGGTAGCCTTGTGCTGGGACATTACTATGCCCCCTGAAACTGGTAAGATTGGATATCAGAAGCGGAATAGGACAGTCAGGATGTGGTTGGTGATGGAGCTCACTGGAGGAGTTAGGAGAAGATGTATCCAGGTCGCAAGCTGGGAGAGAGGGGCATGGGGTTTGCTGAGGAGATGGTGCTGGAGTTTTCTAGAAGGGGGAAGGGTTTAGGTGACTGAGGGTTCAAGAAAGAAAGGAGAGGGAATGTGTGAGGTTGGTATGTGGACAGGTGGGCCTGGGTTCCCTGAGGGAAGACTCTGAATGCTGGCCTGCAAGCAGACTGGCCACCTGGGGCTGGAGGTGGAGGTGGCGGTGTGCATGTATGAATGTGACCATGTGTCTCGCTCATATGGGCAGGGGACTCAGGACAGGGGCGTGAATCAGGCTATCTGGGATCCTTGCTCCCATCTGGCTTAGAAATCTGGCTCCTGGGGATGGCCATGTACCTAGGGTCCTATGTTTCAGGACCAGAAGATGTGTTCCCCAGCCAGGACATGCCTTGCTGGCTGGCTGGGATAGCCTGCGGCCACAGGAAGGCTTTCCCCTGAGTGTGCCCAGCTGACTCCCACTTGGCTCTGGGAGCACTGGACTCCAGTTAGCCAGCCATTTGTCTCTTCAAACTGATGTCACCTAAGGTGCTGTGGTACTCCCTCTGAACCCTGCCTGAGCCCTGCTCTCAACTGGATTTCTGTGGAACGAAGGGCAGGTCTAGCTTCAGCCCCAATGGCTGGGGACTGTCCACTCTGTCAGCAGAGACCCAGGCTTGCCCTCTTTGCCCCCAGCCATGGGCTCAAGTGCAAGCTGTCCAGGCCACATAAATGCGTGATCTTTTCTGAGCCAGGCAGCAGATGTGTGATTTTAGTTGGAAACAGCCCTGCCCACCACCCACGAGGCCCTGTCGCCTCTGAATAGAGGACCATGCTGGGTGCAGCCCGCGCCAAGGCTAACTTTAGAATCGCAGTGTCCCAGCAACGAGGTGGTAATGTGTACAGATGAGGTGTCTCAAACTGGGTCAGCTCACAGCCTTTGCCATGATGACTTGGGAATGGCAAGGTAGAGAGAGAAACAAAAGGAAAATGAGAGAGAGAGAGAGACAGTGATAGAGCTCTCCATACCAGCTGGGGTTAACTCCCTGCTGACTGGTTGTCAGGCCGTCAGCTCCTTCCCTCAGGTTTCTGACACTCGAGACATGCTGTTTGAGAGTTTTCTTAGGAAATTCATGCTGGGTGTGTGGGTGGAGATCCAAGTACATTTTCCCTCTGGGCCTATTTATGGTTCTGACTTTTATAGCATGACAAGACTGTTGGACACCTCAGCATGGTGGAATGGGTATAATCGAGAGGCACTGGACAGGGCCGTTGGCCATGTGGTTTAGTGTTGATCCCTTGGGGTCCTCCTTACCCTGGGAGTGGGGGGTGGTAGGGATAGGGGACTGGACAGAATTTTATTACTTCCTCCTTGTGATTCCCAGCAGATCTGGCTCTTCAGCTTGGATTTTTTTGTGTTTTGGGGGTGGGGGGATTTGGGAATGGAACCCAGGGTCACGCACATGCTAGGCAAGTGCTCTACCACTGAGCCATGCGTCCCCCACTTCAACCTTTCATAGATTGTGGTTGGCTTCAAGTTAGGTGGCATGGGGTGTGGTGCACTCATGATAGGGACCCCCTCCCATGGGTGCATCTCCTGTGTCATCGCCCAGAGCTCTGGCTGTGTGACTTGACGTTCTGCGGGTCTGGTCTCCTCATTCCTCTGTTCCCGTTTGCTAGAAGGGCTTCTACCTCCTTGCCTGGCTGCCTCTTCTCCCCTCCCTGAGCCCTGACTGTAAGCGCTCATGGCTCTGTCTTTGTGTCCCTGAAGTGATGAGCTGCAGAAATGGTTAATGGCAAGTGAATGTTCCACTTCCGCTCGGCCTGAGAGCTCTTGGCAGCCAAGGGAAGGGTCTGCGCTGTCTGTGGATCCTTGCGGGCTAGCCTGGTGTTGGAAGGGGCGGATGGACACAGGGCAACCTCCTTCCTGGAGGGTGAGCCCCAGGTGGCCCTGGGAAGTGATGGAGCTGGGCAGTCACTCGCAGTTCTGCTGAGAGCACAGGGATCACAGTTGGGCCTCTCCTACTTCCTCGTGCTTCCATCTGTAAAAGGGGTTAATAACTCCTCTGTGGTCAGGAATCAATGAGATGCAACCAGAATCCTCTTAGACGCCAGGGATTCCGGCTGTTTTTGGCTTTACCCTGTTCTTGGGTCTTCTTTCAGTTGACACATAATAGTTGTGCATGTTTATGAGGAATAGTGTGGCAATTGTATATATAATATATACACACATTATATATTCAATTGCATTGGCTGTTTCCAAGTGGACTTTTCCAATTACTTTCCTTTAGTTCTTGATAAAATATGTGCCACACTGTTGTAGCTGTAGTCACCTTGCTATGCTGAAAAACACTAGAACTTTTTGAGGATCTTCCACACCACACTGTCTTCCATCATAACTGTACCAACTTATATTCCCACCATGGCAGATCTTCTTTTGGGGCCAATCAAAATTTCATGTAAAATTTCCAAAGTATTGGTTGTCTCATTTCACTGCTGACTTAACTCTGTGACTCATGACAAACCACCACACTTCCCCAGGACTGTGTCACCTCGTTCTAGGTCCACAGGAGCAGCCCTTGTGTGTTCCTGAGCCTTGAAGGGCGGAGATGGCTGACAGGTTTTGGAACCTGGGAAGCAGTGTCACTGGGAGCCACCTGATAGCAGGAGCATCTAGAAGATCTCTTGTGTCAGCGGAAATGCCAGGTGCCCCTTTCCCCCAGCATTGGTCCAAGTACTTTCATTTCATCCCAGAAACTCAATCCCAGAAAATTTCCACAGCCTAGGGAAGGTATTTCTGTCGGTGGTGACCTCCATCCAGAGGGGAGGAATCAGCTAGGAGGGACATGGAGACTCCAGGACTGATGGGTGTGCATGCTCATGGCCATGTGAAGGGGCCTCACAGTGACCAGTGCTGTTGGTTTCTTCTGTGTCATTGGCTGCTGCTTCCAGGGTTCATTAGTTGCCCAGGTGGCATCCCTGTTCCTACCACCTTATCCCTAACTACCAACTCTTTTTTTCCCCCAGGGCTGAGGACCGAACTCAGAACCTTACGCATGCTAGGCAAGCACTCTGCCACTGAGCTAAATCCCCAACCCCCTACCAACACTCTTTATTCTCTGCCAGGTTTGGCACAGTGAGACTCAGCTGGGAGTCAAGTTCCAACCTGATCATGATGGGGCCTTGCCAGTTCTGAAGCCCCTGAATGAGACCCCATTGCAATCCAGGGAAGGGTCCTTTGTGTCCTGATCTATTATCTTTTGCTATAGCAGGATATTTGAGCCTGGGTCATTATGAAGGAAATGTGCTTATTTAGTTTATGGTCCTGGAGCCTGGGAAATCCGAGAGCAGGCGCATGCATCTGCTCAGCTTCTGGCAAGGGTCACTTGCCGCTCAAGTCTTGGTGCACTGTGGAAGGGCAAATGGACTTGTGGGGAAAGGGACGAAACCTGAGGGGCCACCTTGTTTATACCAACCCACTCTTGGTAATTCTTCCAGGCCTGTGAGATGCAGAACTCACATTCCCATAAATGGCATTAATAATCTATTCATTAGATTAAGAAATGTAACCGCACCCTTTGGGCCCCACCTCCAACACTGCCACACTGAGGAATTTTGGTTGGGATAAACCATAGCACTGTATTTCTGTTGCTGCAAAACCCTGGGATGGGAGTGCTGGGCTGCTGTGGGAGCCTGGGCTTGGGTGTGGAGGATGCTTGACCTGCAGGCTGTAAATGTGTCCTGAGCAGTGTGCAGAGACCTCAAGAGTCAAGCTTGAGCAGCTTAGCCGGGCACGGTGGCACTCACCTGTAAACCCAGTGGCTCAGGAGGCTGAGCTAGGAGGATTGCAAGTTCAGTCAGCCTCAGAAACTTAGGGAGACCCTGTCTCAGAATAAAAACGAATGAGGATGGTTAAGTACCTCTGGGTTCAATCCCTGGTACCAAAAAAAAAAAAAGAAAAAAAAATTAGTGCTGAGCAGCCTAGCTCCAAGGTCCTGAGTGTGCGGGAGGAAAATCCAGTTACCTGATGGAAAGAGGAATTCAGAGAGGTCTGGGGCTTGGTACAGAGGAGTGGTAGGCGGAATATGCCAAAATTCCCCAGTTGCCAGTTTCAAAATCACGTTTCTGGGGCTGGAGCAGTGGCTCAGGGGTTACAGTGCTTGCTCAGCATGTACAAGTACACAGGGTCAAACCCCAGCACCCACATACACAACTAAGTGTCTGAGCAATGAAGGCCATGTGAAAAACTCAATAAAAATTGATTCTCTCTGGGGGCTGTAGCGGTGGCTCAGCGGTTACAGAGCTTGCCTGGCATGCGCAAGTATGCGGGTTCAAACCCTAGCACCCACGTACACAGCGAAGTCTCAGAGCAATGAAGGCCACATGAAGACTAAATAAAATTGATTCTATCTTTCTCTCTCTCACTGTCCCTCTCGCTTTAAAAAAAAATTGATTCTGTCTGTCTCTTTCACCTTCTTTCTTTAAAAAAAAAAAAAAATCAGGTTCCCAGAGCACCCAGAGGTGCTGGCATAGCCCTCTGAGCAGGCGTGAGGCTCCACAGGTGCACAGGTGACTCAGAGGCAGCCACAGGGGCCATCCTGTCTGGTAAAACTTTTGAAAGTGACCTAAGGTGGAGCCTTCCCGCCCCCCTGGGGAGGCAGCCCCCACCATGTGCTGGACAGAGGTGCATTGCTGGAGCCCTCCACACCATACATGGCCCTCACCATCCCTTTCATATCATAGCCTCAAAATTCCTGCCTTCGTGGCTGACATTACAGCTCTTGTCCATGAATTGGCATGGACAGCAATGTACAAGCTCCTCTGGTTGAAGTTGTGGGGCGTGAGATGGAAGCAGGGTGGTAATGGGTAGAGGTGTCTGAGTAGCGGTGTGGTGTGCCCAGGGCAAGCCACTGCCTGGGGGAGTCACCTGGGGGGCAGGCCTGCCCACCTTGGCTTGTCTTGGGGACCCAGGTGAGCAGTTAGGAGCTTGTCAGGATTTCTGCGCCCATGGCCTTGGTTTCTTTGTCTCATGTAATTTGTTTTGCGTCACCTTGCTGTGAACTTGGGCAAATTCTGTCGATCTGGTCTGCTTGTAGCTTCCTAGTTGAATTATCTCTCAATACAATGCTAAACGTTCTGAATCCATTGTCCATCCAAGGAAGATGGGGAAAAGGGCTTGGAAACAGATGCGGAGATGGAGATTCCATGGTGGCAGATGGAGAAGCAGCTTGAAGCCCTTTCCCCCTGACTGCGTCCAAATCCACCCACTCTCTGCTAGCGGCTGGTGCAATGCGGTCTCTGTGTGGGAAGCTGTGGGGAGGTGGCCCCTCTCTAGTGCCCAGTGAGAAGTCAGCTACAGCTGTGCAGCCGGTGCCACTTCTGGAGCCTTAGGATGGGGACTAGATGCCATTTTCTCCTGATGGCCCCTCCTGGTCCCCAGTCCATCTTCCTCTGGTTCCAGGGTGTCTTATCTGTCTATAGGAGAGCATGATTCTGAGCCGTGAAGATTGTTCTTGGAGCCTCTGCAATCACGAGGACCCCTTGTGACTCAGGCAGAAGGGCGTGTAATAGCTTCTCTAAGGACGCTGCCCAAGGGCTCAAGTCTTGCAGGTCCTGTGCACTTTGTGTTCTGGGGCTTTCCCGTTCCAGGAGCCAGCACTCTCCAGGGAGGCTGGAGAGTGCCCAGCTCCCGGGCAGAGAGGGTTGGGGTGATTGTCCCCCTCTATGAGGGCTGAGCTCATGGGCAGAGCAGTGACACCACCCAGGCCCAGGGACGCTGCCCAGGTGTGTGTGGCTGTGCCTGTGTGTCCTTGGGATAGCATTTGGTTCCTCCTCTCTACAAAGAGCACAAGGCTCTCCAGGGTCGTCATGCAGCATCGGTGAGGAACTCAGCGTGGGAAGTGTGTGGCCTGGCTCCAGGCGTGCAGTGGGCTAGAAACAGCCTTGGTGTCTACACTTCCCGCCCCTCTAGCCACATACAGTGCTGGCATTGGGTAGGGCACCAGATGATTGGCTGCGTGGAAGGGGTCCTGTTGCTGTAGCTATTAATGGGGTTTTCTTCTGGTGGGGGTTTGTTTGGTTTGCAGTGCTGGGCATGGAACCCAGGGCCTTGGGCATCCTCGCCAGAGCTGTGCCACTAGCCACAGCCCCTTCCTGGCCTTTCCTCTGTCTCTTCCTTCCTGAGGCAATCCCCAGTGCTTCTCCCTCCTGGCACTCTCCCCCTGTCATTTTGGGGAATGGAGCCAGAGAGGTCTGTTATTTTCCCCTGTGGGGGTGGCCCTGCTGGCTCTGGGAACCCCTGTGGGAGAGGTGTGGGCTCTGAGATCGGAGAGCCAGAAGCCCCCAACCCACCCTCCGCTGCAGAGGTGGAGGTGACCTTGACTGTGCAGGTGGAGGATTCCAAATCTGCTCCTCGCTCATCTGGCTGAGGCCTCCTGCCCTGGCGCCCAAACCCTGTGTCTCCTGTTGCTCTCAGACAGACCTGGGGAGCCAGCCAGGCGGTTCTAGGCCCCCGGGTATCCAGGGCAGGGGTCAGTGGCACTAGTGTGCACTGCGGGCTCCCTTCCCTTAGAATGGGAAGGTGTGGGGGACAGGGAGGTGACAGAGGCTGTCCTGTCCTGCACAGGGGGAGAGGGAGGTGACAGAGGCTGTCCTGTACTACACAGGGGGAGAGGGAGGTGATGAGGGTTGTCTTGTCCAGCACAGGGGAGAGGGAGGTGACAGGCTGTCGTGTCCTGCACAGGGAGAGAGGTGACAGAGGCTGTCGTGACCTGCACAGGGGGAGAGAGGTGACAGAGGCTGTCGTGTCCTGCACAGGGGAGAGGGAGGTGACAGAGGCAGTTGTGTCCTGCGCAGGTTCATTTACTTTGTTAGACAGGTGGGGACTTGGGCTTGGTGATAAGTGAGGTGGCTCAAAGCCAGGGGTCTGTCTGAAGGGGTGGGGTAGCAGGCTAGGGGAGGGGACCGCTTGATGCAGTTGCCCTTTCTCTGTGCTCAGATGTATCTCTCACGAGCCTTTGAGGGTGGGATCGAGGGACTTCAGCCGTGAAGGGGCAGCGCAGCCCTCCCCATGTGCTCTGTAATGACACTGGCTGCTGTTGTATTGCCACAATCCTCAGTGCCACCACCGCCATCTGCTGCTGCTGCAGTTTCCATTTTCCCCTGAACTGATTCCCTTTGGCTTTTGGCTGGGCCCTGATGGGTCAACCCTAGACTTTGCAGAAGCAGCCACTGAGGATCAGAGAGGTTTCTTGACTTCCCTGGGTCACACAGCTGTGCGCAGAGAGGGGCCTGGCAGTTGGGTTCTTCTTGCTCTTGTGCTCCCCCCCAACCTGCCTCCCGCACACACCCACACACCTGTGAGTGCTTGCACACATGTACACACACACACACACACCTGCACAGTTGTGTCCTGTTGGGCAAAGACAAATGTAGCTCCGAGTGGTAGCATGGCCTGGTCCAGATGGGGTTGGACACGGGGTCCTGGAGGGCAGAAAGAGGTGCTTCCCTCACCTGTCGCCAGCCCAGCCCTGCTGCTCTCTCCCCGCTGGAGCTTGGGGGCCATACGTGCCCTGCTTTGACTTCTCCACAGCTGGGCTTCCAGGCTTGTGAGTGCCCTGCCTGTGTCAATATTTTGACTGCACTTGTAGTCAGGTTTCCATGTGGAGTGGCCACGTGAGGCAGCCACGTGGAAAGGTGCCTCTGTTCCTCCCGCCCACTGAGTCCTGTCCTCGCTGCCCTCAGGAGCCTGGCAGAGCCTCCCCTCATCTCCCCCGGCCTCCGAGCACACACAGGTCTGTCCTGCGGAGGGACCTGGCTGTGAGATGCTGGGCTTCTCGGAGCCTCCATTTTTTCATCTGTGGAATGGGCTCGGTGGTGGTTGCCTGGCGGATTGTTGCCTTGGGAAAGATCACAATGAGAGCCACGCCTGGAGCCTGCCCAGCCCCTTTAGCTTGGCCTCTTCAGTTCTGCCTCCGGCCTCTCTGTCGGCTTTAGCGAGGCTGTCTCAGGCTTTAGCTTCAGTTGTGGGCTTGGCCTGTGGGCGTCCTCCGTGGAGCCCTCACAGACCTCTTCACCATCTCTGTACCCAGCCTAGGACTTCCCTGTCTTGGTTACTCACTGTGTGACAATGCCAGGCCCTGGACCTAAGTTCCGTGCCTCAGTTTCCTCATTGTGAAACAGGTTAGCTGTAGCTCCACCTGCCAGGGCTAAGGCGAGGGTCAGTGAAATACCCCATGGGCAGCAGCAGGTGGCGTCCAGGCCTGGCAGGGGTGAAGTATGTGGCCATTGTCTTCGAGTCCTGCCCCATTGGTGCTCAGTATTTTGTGACTGGGGGGCACATGGGTTCTGCCATCATGAACCCTGGGTTCTGGGCTCAGATGTAGGGTCCAGAGGAGCAGGGAGCAAAGGTGGAGGGAGACAGGGAAGAGAAAGGGAGAAGAGGGCACCAACAGGGTGTCCTGGCCGTCCCCGGTGACAAGGCACATGGCTGGAGTCCCTGACATGCGTAAGGCTGGGCCTGAGATTCAAGGCACAGGGTGATGGTCCTCTGAAGTGCCAGGGGAGGCTTGGGTGGAGGTGCAGTGGAGAGGCATGGCGGGGTGGCGTGGAACCTTGCAGATGTGGGTACCTGAAGGAGTTTGGGTCTTTGACACTCAGCCCTCGGCCAATGGGTTCTTCCTTGAGGGCCCATTTGGTTCATAGGCACAGATGTCTGCACAGAGGTGGCTTTAGGCTTTTTCTTTTCTTGCTGAGTCTCTCCTCCAGCCCCTCTCCAGGCCCCACGCGGCTCTGGGCCCTCGTGGGCTGGCGTCTGTCCAGCCTGCGCTGCGTATTAACCGTGTGGCTTTGCGCAAGTTATTTGCCTATTTTGTGCTTGTTCGGTGATGGAATCAGATTGTGTATCAAAGGCAGGACCAGGCCACAGCTGGGAGGGGTGAGGGTGGGGACACAGTCACTCTGCCTGCTCCTGCCTCCCATGAAGGCCCAAAGGGGCAGGCATTGGCCTGAGGCTGTTTCTTCTTTGAAAAAGGCCTCAGTTTCTTCTTTGAAAAAGGCACAGTGGAGTTAACCCATAGACAGGGCCTATGCAGGAAGCCCTAGCTGAGGCCTCCCGTTGCCCCCCTACCTCCCCCGTCTCCCAGTTCCTGGAAGTCCTATAGCAAGAGAGGGAGAGGAAGGAGGGTTTGGGGTAAGCCTTGCCAGCACCACCTGTGAGCTCTGGAGCTGGGGCGAGTCCTGAGAGGCCTGTGGGGCTCTGTTTGCTGGTCTGTAAAATTAGGGACAGTAATGCCTGCCCCTGTGAGGCTGTGATGGAACAGGGTCAAGTGAGCAGAGATGAGGTATGATTTCAGTTTATCCGTAGCCTGGGTAGGGAATCAGAGAATGGACAGGCTGAGGATGCATTTTGGAAGCAGGAAAGGAC
Organism: Aplodontia rufa; assembly: GCA_004027875.1. Taxonomy (NCBI): domain Eukaryota; kingdom Metazoa; phylum Chordata; class Mammalia; order Rodentia; family Aplodontiidae; genus Aplodontia; species Aplodontia rufa. The sequence continues at coordinate 6,130 of PVKS010021905.1, read as the reverse complement.
CTGCTGATGGACACCTTTCCAACAGAACCCACAGGGATGATTTCAAGTGCTCTTGGGGACGTGGCAGGCTGCTGGGCCCAGGGCACACAGTGGACTAGTGATCATTACGTTGCACATGAAGGACTCCAGGCCTAGGCGGGTAGGGAATCAGAACATGCCCGTTGCCCAGCTGGGCTCTGTCACTCTAGTGCCCTTTCTTTGGCTCTAGCCAGTGTCCCCTGCTGCTCCTCTGATTATCCTGCGGCAGGAAGCCAACTGCAGGTGCCATACACTTGAGGTTCCGGTGCCTGCACCAGCCTGCCACACGCTGTTCTGTAGGTGCTGTTGGTGGCTGCCTTGGCTGATCCCTTGCTCTCCCTGACCATGTGCTCACAGGTGCCCTTGGCAAACCTCAGGAAGGTCAGAACCAGGACTCAGCTCAGCTTGGCATCCCATGGGCCCTGGAGGACACCTGCCAGATAGACCCTTGTCTCTGTCAGAAGTTGGGAGCATGGCCCCGCAGTGTCACCCTCTGCAGTGACTCATTCTCATTCTCTCTCTCCCTCTCTCTCTCTCTCTCTCTCTCTCTCTCTCTCCTGAGACAGGGTCTCACTGTGTTGCCCAGGCTGGCCTCAAGTGCTTCGCCACCTTGGCCTCCAGAGTAGCAGGAACAACTATGGGTGTGTGCCACCACGCCTGGCCCTTTTCTTTGGCTCTTGCTCATTCAGCAGTCATTTCCTGGGCCTTTGCCCACAGAGAGCAGTGCTCTGGCAGGAGCCGTGAAGCACTGGTGATGAATAGGAGGGAGGCTTGCTACGAAGTCTTCCGATTGACGCTGGTCGCTGCAGCCTGCTTCCGTGTCCTTGGCCACCCTGGTCCAGAGGATGCGGGAGCCTCCCAGGGTCCTCCTCCGTGTTTGCACCAGCATCTTCCAATTCTCATTTCCCTCTGTTTACTCTATTTTTGTGCGCTTCCTCTTCATAACTTAAGCGTGGGACCCTCAGAGTCCAGGGCTGGGCAATTGAGCTTGTGCCCCAACCAACACAGAGAAACCGAGGAAGGTGTGGCCCTTGCTGGGTGTGTCCTGAGTTGGAAGCACCCTGGGGAGGTGGCATAGGGGTCAACCAGCAGGCTGTGCAGAGGCCTGGGAGGGGGCTGCAGAGGATCTGGGGGAAGCCAGGGGTCAAGGCAGGTGGAGGAAGGGCCTGGAGGCAACAGAAGCTAATCATGCCTCCCTCTGTGGATCTGCCAAGATCAAGGGCTTCCCTGGCTCTATCTTGAACGCCCTACCCTTGTCTGGAGACCAGAACCTGCCTGAGAGGCAACCGCCCACAGTGTCCAGGAGCCACCATACCAACAAGTGCATCTGATACCCCATCTGGTCCCAGGGCCTTCTCAGCACAGGAAGGGTGTTGTAACCATCTTCTCAACTCAGCTTGCTTTGGGTGGCTCATTTGGCCTCTGTGGAAGGAGGGAAGAGGCTTCAGACCCCATTGTGTATGTTCAGAGGCCCACAGGAACTCGCTGGAAGGAAGGCTCCAGACTGGGGCTGGGTGTCCATTGGAACCTGTTACACCAGAGGGAGTTTCAGCTCCAACTCAGCTGTGAATGCCGCATGGTCCAGGCATGCACGTGGCTCCCCCACCCTGTCTGATGATGCAGACCTAGATGGTGGTGGTTCTGGTACGTTTCCCCCCACTTTTCAGAAGAAGAATCTGTGTCTCAGTGGAGGACACCTGCCCAGAGTGTCACAGCCATAGCAGGCAGGAGCCAGGTGTTTTCGTTGGTGCTGGGCTACTCTGGCACTGTGGGAGCTGGGCCATGATGGAACCTGTGAGAGTCAGCCTCCTCTGCCTCCTAGAGGCAGGAGAAAGTGTGTGGCCACTCTGTTCCCAGCCAGCCTAGCATGTCCCTGAGTCCCTGTCCTCCTGGGGTGGGTGGGGTGTGCTCTGATGGGCTGAGTTCTACCTACCTACCAGCTGGGTGACTTTGGGAAGCTACCTTATAACTGTGTTCCAGTTTCTTCTGTGAAATGGGCATAATGAGAGTAAAGTTGGCCCTCTTCATCTTTGGGTTTTGCATCGTCAGATTCAACCAAACTCGGATCAAGAAATTCTAAGAGAAAGTTATCTATATGGAACTTTTTTGATTCTCATTATTTTCCTAAACCGCACAACTATCCACCTGGCATTGCCATCGCATTAGGTGTTCTAAGCCATCTAGAGATGATTTATTGAAGCATATATTAGGGTGTGATAGGTCCGTGCAAATGCCGTGCCCTCGAGCATTGTGGATTTCAGCACTCAGCAGGGAGTCCTGGCAGCAGAGCTGCACTGATTCTGGGTCCTGGTGAGAATCCAGGAGGCTGTTCCCTGGGGAGGATTTAACACCCTGCTCCTTTGTGCTCTTATGCACACACGTGTATGGGGTTTACTTCCCTCCTGAGAGCATGGAGGGTCTGTGAATGCTGGTTCAGTGAATGAATGGACAGATTTCTGTTCTCTCTCTGGCTTTCATTCCTGCAATCTGTTGATTGCTACCGTTGTTACTGATGAGCGCTTGATCCTTGTGCTTGGGCCCATGCAGCTCTTGGCCTACGTTTGCTAGCTTTGAATGTGGCCAGAGCCAGGGAGGCTGGATGCCCCACCCCTGCCAGCTGAGCTGGAGAATGCGCAAGTGTCATATTTGTGCCTCTGAAGCTGGCAGTTGGCTCGGAAGCAGCACATTGGTGTGTGTGGGTGGGTGGGTGGGGGGACATAAATGCCTGGGGCGTTGTTACCTTTTATTGCTTCCTCGATCTGCAAGCACCTATCCCTGTTTGCCAAGGGCCAGAGACCTGGCTTCACACCAACGCTCCTTTGCACAAGGTGTGTTTGCAAGAGAAACTGACAAGAAGAGAGAACTGAGGAGGGGTTGAGAGCACCTGGTTGCCACCGGCTACAGGATCCCAGCTCTGAGGCCACTGCCTGCCCCTCCCCAAGGCTGGCTCCTGCCTGGGGGCCAGGGTGCAAGCTCAAAGCCCCCTCCCAGTGCAGCTCTGGATCATCCACTCCAGCCCCCACCTACTGCCTGGCTGGGCACATGCTGGGCAAGAGGGAGGGAGCCCGTGGCTCCCAAATGCGGCACATTCCCCTGCTGTGGCTGGAATCTGGCATCCTCCAAGACGGGCCAAGGAAATCATGGGGAATCATGAATCATCCACAGAAGTTTCTACATTTTGCTTTGCTTTCTGAGCAGATGTACAGAGTCGCAGGGAACCTGGGGCCTCACTTGATTGGAATGGCTGTGGATGAAGGACCCAAGTCCCTCCCTGCAAGTGGCTCTCCGAGGAGTGGGCCCATGTGGGGAGTGAGCAGGAGCCAGGACACCCCTGGAGCAGCCTTGCACTAGTTGTCAGGTAGTCACAAGGTGCTTCAGGGTCCCGGGAACACCTGTCGGGCTTGAGGGGTGCAAAATCAGGGGTGTTCCAGAGCCAGGGGCCAGCGTATGATTCTCTTTGAGAGGATGTGGGACAAAGGTGTCGGCAGCATCCCTAAGAGCTAGGTGTGCCTTCCTGGGAAACAGGGTTGCATGGGCAGAGGAGGAAAGGGGGAGCCCAGGGTGCATAAGTGCCCCTGCATTTCCACCTTCAAGCCCAGGATGCTCCACCCTGAGCCAGGATGGTGATGTGGGGTGAGGGTCCAAGTCAGAGGGCTGTTAGACCTTGACCCTGGCCCTGCGTCTGACTCTGTGCTTCAAGGGAGGCAGTGACATTAACTCCTTGCTGGCCAAGAACACTGTGTATAGGGACATCAAAGCCTCTCTAATCCCGAGGCTGCCAGGCGTCTTCACACCTCAGTGCCAGCCCATGCTCAGTTTCCATGAAGGACAAGTGGCTGCTGGGTCTTCAGGAAGGTGAGTGAAGGGCTGGCCCCCCACATTGGGAGTCTTCCAGCATTTCCCCAAGGCTACTGTGTGCCAAGGCTCCTGCCTGGGGTGTGGAGGGGATGGGGGAAAGGGTCAGGGAGCAGAGTGTTCGGAAGACACTGTCCCTGAGTGTGGATTTACATCTCTGCCGCCAGGGAGCTTGGAAAGTGAGGTGTGAGGTCCAGTGGCCTAATTTTAGACCTTGGGTCTTCATGTCAGAATGTCAGGAAAATAATTAAAAAGAAAGGTGAGTGCATGCCTTGCCCCCTCTGAATTATGGGTCAAGGGCATTTGCATGGGGGAAGGAGCACATCCTTGGGCACGGCTGCCCTGGCTGTATTTCTTCCTTAGGTGGCCTCTGTGGCCGCCCTGAATTGGTCCTAGGTCCCCGCAGATGAGCTGTGTTGTACTGACAGGTCAGAGCACGGGGACAGGGGAGTGGGAGAGGACAGTGGTAGCTGTTTGGGATGAGGTCCTCATTGTTAGAGAGAAGAAGCCCAAACTGGCAGATGAGATCGCTGTTTATCCAGTTGTGCATCGTAGACTCTCCTAGTTTCTAGTGGGACTTTCGGTGGCCCCAGTTGATGGTCATTCTGAATCCCATGTAGGTTCCTTGCCCACTTTGATTCAACCACTGCGTGGCTGACCTCTGTGTGCCATAGGGGACTCCCAATTTTGTCCCAACCATGTATCTGCAAAGCTGGTGTGGGTCTCCTCTTCAAAGCTCAACTTGAGGGCGGCACGGGAAAGTCATACAGGGCCATCCCCAGGAACCAAGCTACAGCAGCCGCTGGGACAGGCAAGGATCGTGCTGTTCTGTCTCTTCCCTCGGCGTGACAGAGAACTGTGAATATGCCTGAGCTCTGAGGGTCACGGGAAGCGTTCTAGCAGGTGCATCGGTGGAGGGGGGAGGTGGTAATTAGCACAGAACATGGGATTTCGAACCCAGGCTGTCCCTGGAGAGGAGAGAGAGTTCCTGTGCCCAGCTGTGCTGTCCTCCCGCTGCGGGTTTTCAGGGACAGTCACACCACTGTGTGAAGGAGGGTGGGAGGATGGGTTTTCTGCTCTTCCCTGTGGGGGGCAGGGTTTGTGCACCCCACGGTGTTCCTGCCTCGTTTCTGGATTGTGCAGTGTCTTGAAGAGGGCACGGTGTGGAGATGCAGGTGGCCACTGGGCACAGGATGGCCTCCCATCTGCTAGGCTCGATAGCTGTGGACCCCCCAAAAGCCCCGCTTTTGCTCGAGGCTTGGACAAATTGCCGCTGCTGAGGCTTGTGACTTCTGGACTGTGTTATGTGAGGCATTAGCCGCAGGGAGCTGGGTGGAGGCTCATGGGGCTGTGCTGGATTATCTTTGCAGTCTTCCAGAATCAAAGGCTATTGAAGAAAAGTGTTGTGACTGCTTGTCACCATGCAGCTTTGCCCCACGACCTAGGTAAGGGACCCGCCGCAGGGGCCTGGGCCTGATCAGTGTGCCCCTGCGCATGTGCACAGGGCCCGGGCATCTCATGGCCCAGCGGCCCCCAGCCCTGCCTCCCGCTCTTCCAGGTCTGTACCTACTCTAAAGCCCTCAGGGACTCTGGTATGGACGTGCCAACCCCGAGAGGGCCTGGGAGAGATGGGCTCCAGTTCTGCTTACAGCCTCCTGGCCCACTCTGGGCCCAGGCCTGGCTCTTGACGGCCGTGTCCCTTTGTTCTGCCTTCTCCATCCTCCACATCCCCTGTTCCCTTTACGCAATGTTCAGAACTATAGTCTTGTACCACACAATAGCATTTTTGTGACTGTACCATGGGAGTCCTATAAGATTCTAATGGAGCTGAAATTTTTTTTGCCTGATATGTTGCTGGTGCTTTTTCTGTTTGGATATATTTAGACAGAGATGCCATTTATTCCAGTTGTCCTCTGTGTCCAGTAGCTTAAGGTGCTGCTCAGGTTTGTTGTCCCCTAGGAGCAGTGGGCTAGCCCAGGTAGCCAAGCTGAGTAGTAGCCTGGGCTGTGGGCAGGCTCCCACTGTGATCTTCACACGGTGACATTGGCCTTCCACGCATCTCGGAACTTATCACTGTCATTAAGCCTCATGTGGCTGTGTTTTCCCAGAATTCAGTTGTGGACTGCAGTGCCCTTCCGATCTCCGGTGTGCCTTCCTGTGTTCTATCATGGGAAGACACAGTCTGGGCTAACCCGCTCTTGGTTTCTCTCCTTTGCTGCAGCCCAGGCACTGGGGATCACCTGTGGTCAGACACAGC
>PVKS010021904.1:0-34522 GCA_004027875.1 Aplodontia rufa | reverse complement strand
CTGGAGAGGAATCCTTCCTTGGGATGAGTCAAACCTTGGGTCTCAGCCACACTTGATTTGGATAAGATTTAGATCTGTTCGATTTGGGTTTTTGATGCAGAGTGGGTGATGGGATTTGGGCTGCTGGGATGAGGATGAATGCATTTTGCTGCTGAGAAAGACACACATTTGGGGGGACCAAGGGTGGGGTACTATGGGCTGAACCGTGTACCCCCTAAATGCACACGTGGAAGCCCTAACTCCAGTCCCTCAGAAGGTAATGCACTTTGGAGATGAGGTCTTATAAGGGCCATTAAATTAAGATGGGACTGCTAGTGTGGGTCTCAGTCCAATCTAATGGCGTCCTCCTCAGAAGAGGACATCTGGACACACAGTGAGACACTGGGATGTCTCTTTGCACCATGAGAGGACATGGGAAGAGAGTGGACACTTGTCAACTGAGGAGGGCAGAGAAATTAAACCTGCCACACCCGGACTTCCCTCTGCTGCAGGGAAGACGAGGAAGGCCCCCAGATGAACCTGGAGAAAGCAGGTGTAATTCTGCTGCAGCCGGTCCCGAGGACTAAGGCTGCGAAGTCTGGACCCCAGAGGGAGGGGACTTCTGCGATCTGTATCTTTTAGGAGGTTACAAAGCATTTAGTTCTTGTTACATACTGATTGGTTAACAGTTAAAAGTTACAAAGTAGCTTTTCTTTTTTAAAAGAGGAACAGAGAGAGAGAGAGAGAGAAAGCGAGAATTATTAGAATTATTTAATTTTTCACGTGGCTTTTGTTGCTCTGACACTTGGGTGTGTACGTAGTGCAGGGGTTCGAACCTGTGTCCTCCCACGTGCCAGGCAAATGCTGTAACCTCTGAGCCACAGCTCCAGCCCCCAGAGTATCTTTTAAAAAAGTTATCAAGTAACTTTAAAAAAAAAATCCCTTGCGTAAAGTCTCTTCCACAAGCTCTAACACTTACAGGAGAGGAAGATTCTGCTGGAAAACAGGGTAAACCTCAAGAGCTAGCTGCTAAGCACTTGCCAGAGAAGTTAAGAGGCAAAAGTCCTTGTTTTTCTCTCTTCTCCTGCGTTACCTCCTGCAGAACTGGGAGAAAATAAATTTTCCTTGTTTCAGCCACGTTGTCTGTGGTATTTTGTTATGGAAGCCTCAGCAAACCCGTAGAGACAGAAAGTGAAGCCTGAAGCTGAGCTGGACTGGCACCTCACTTCTGCTTTTGCTAATCGTGTGGGTTCACCCTCCTCTGGGGCTCAGTTTCCTTATCTGTAAAATGGGGTCAGTGATTCTTATCTGAATTATGGGGGTTTTCTGAGGCAAGGGAATACATATAGAAATACAGTGTCTGGTGGTGTTTTATTCCCCTGCACCTATAAAATATCTTCTGAACCCATTTACAGTTGATTCTCATTAGTCTTGGTATTGTGTCCTGGAAAGTCACCGCAGACACTGAGTTAGCAAATATTGAACCCTGTACCTTCATTGCTCTGGGGAAAATGGAGGTATGGCTTCTGCAAGCCTCTGGTCTTCACATTTTCATCAACCCCTCAATACATAATTTTCTTCTATGTGGGTTTCTATTTAAAGACTCCTTATTTGATATCTGCTGTTGAGTCATTAACACGATACCTATGGTCAATAGCATTAGAATGGACTAAACCTGAACCAGGTTCACCAGACCTTAATACATCAGATGAATCGATACTCTTGCACTTAGGAATGCTATTCAGGATAAGTCCTGCAACCAAAAAATCCCAAATAAAAAGCAGAAAAATGTGAAAATCATGGCATGAATTAGACTTAAGAACAGTTTACATATAAGAGGAAAAACGGGAAGGCAGGTGACCTCTTTGTTCATCCTCGGCTGGGACCACGGACAAGTTTTTGTCACCTCCGAGGGTGACTTTTGGTTTGGAGGTCACAAACCAACCTTGGCGAGTGGGCGGATTTGCACATATGGAATCCGTGGATCACTGAGGATCAACTGCAGTTCGTCTTCACTGTTGCGTCCCTGGTCCCAGTCAGCATCCTCGCTCACCTGGGTTGCTGTGCCCGGTCCCTAGCTGGTTTCCCTGCTTGTACTCCTCTTCCTGCCCACTCCCTTCCATCCCTGCTGGGAAAACCCCAGGAAACAAAAATACCCCCGTGATTTTCCACGTAGCAGACCCAGTCAGCCTGTAGAAACAAGTCACCAGTTCTCAAGCCTCCACGGCTTCTCTTGCTCTCAGGATGGGGTAGAAGCTCCTGCCCCTGGGCCTCCCTGCCTCCCTGCTAGCACTGTCCTGCTTGCTCACTCTGTCCCAGCCCTTTGGACATCTGGGTTGTCCTTGAACACACAAGTTCAGTTCCCTGGGCCTGGGCTCTCTCTCAGAGCTGTGGTTGTGGCTCACCATCTTCCTGTATCTGGGCCCTTGTCACCTGAACACGTAGAATCTCCTCAGGGAGCTGAATCCTCCACCCCGTCTGAAGTAGCCTCCTCAGCGTGCCCTCCACCCCCTTGCCCGCTGTATTCTTTTCCTGGTCTCCATCTTCACCAGCAGGCAGAGACGTGATGCATTATTGTGGCTGATTTTATTTCTTATTTTCTTTGCTTTACTGCTGGTCCCCCAGGTATCCAGAGCATCATCAGGCACACAACAGATTCTCTAGGAATCAGTGATGCTGATCAGCTCACTGTGGGTGCCCCAGCACCCGTGAGGGAAGGTGACAGCCCAGGGAGGATTCTGTGCGCACACAAGAGCGAACTCCACTCTCCGCACACCAGCTGGCCGCTGGCGGAGTCTCCAGGCTAAGTCCAAAGGCTCATTCCCGCCTGGATTTAGATTAGACCCAGAGAAGCCTTTCTGAGCAGGAAAAAGATACACCCCAAACCATAAATGCTGAGGGCTTTCCAAGGTCATGGCATCACCTTGGCCCCTGCAGGCAGAAGGGACTTCTGCAGAAGGGAGCCTCAGTTCCCCAGTTTTCTCCCTAAGCACACAGTTGGAATTCCTCTTGCTGGAGTGGGAACCCTGGAGGGGCACGATGCACTTTTCAATCATTTTAATCCCGTATTGATCACTTTAGCGTGGGCCCTTTCCTTTACAGTGTCACAGCTGAGCGGGAATTGACTGTAAGAGACAGCACTTGGTGCTGAGCCACACTAACAAGGCATCGCCTCCTGAAATGTGCATGGGCAGCAGGAAGCCTGCTGGGGGCTCCTGCAGCTCCAGCAGCTCTGCCAAGGAGCTGATGAGCAATTGCGAGCTTCCCACATCCGTGCGTCTCCCCCGTCACGGTGCATTCGGGGGTGTGATATTATGATTACAGAGCAGCAGTGACATATTTGCATAGCCAACAGCAACATGTCCCCAGGACCATCAGGAACAGTGAGAAGGAGCCTGAGAATATGGCAGCCAGGAGATGGTTCAGAAGAGCTTCCTCCTGTGCCTACTGTGTGCTGACTTCTTTAAATGCTCGGTAAAAGCATGGTGCACCTAATCCTCCGAAGCTCTGCCTCGTATTAAGGGCAGCATCGTTCCAAGCACTAGGACAGACAATTCTGTATCATCCTTGCACTTAATTAGCTCCATTTTAGAGATCAGAAAGCTCAGGCACAGAGAAGCGAAGACATTTGGCAAGATTACATGGCTGCTAAGTAAAAGTGGATTTGAATAGGTGCTCACTGGCCCCAGAGGTTTGCACCACAACGGTTGAAATCAAATAAGGGCGTGTGTCTCACACACTTTGGGCATCTTTTCAGTATAATTAGTGTCTTAGAGTTTCTCTACCTTTCCTTCTAACTGTGTCTGTTTTTGCTATATTTTAGTCTACTGCTACAGGTCTGTGTAGGTGCTGTGCCCCTTTGGAGACCGTGGTGACCACAAACCCATTTTAATACCTAAGGTCTCTTTGCTCCCTGTTGAAAATACCTATTATGAATAAGATTTAGCGTGAGTCTTCAATGTGCTCTTACTCATTTCTAAGCAATTTGAATAGATTCGTGTACTCAGGGAAGCCTATATCATTTCTATTTATTTAGTTTTGCAATGCTGAGGATTGAACTCAGGGTCTCCCTCATGCTAGGCAAGTGTTCTACCACTGAGCTCCACCCCCCAGCCCTGTTCATAAGATTTTTGATTAACATGTATTAATTGCACATCTTCATAACATGCAGTAGGATATCTGCACACATGTATAAAGTGTGCACTGATCAAATTCAACTTCCTTTTATCCACCCTCCTCTTCCACCCTTCCCAACCTCTGTGAACCACTACTCTATATAGAGATTACTTTTTTTTTTTAATTTCCACTTGTGAAAGAGAATATGTGATCCTTGGGTTTCCGTGTCTGGCTCATTTCATTTAATATGGTGCCCTTTGGTTCCATCCATTTTGATGCAAATGATAGGATTTCATTCTTCTTCAGGGCTGAATACTGCTCCATTGTGTCCATATTCCACTTTCTCTTTCTCCACTCATCTGTTGATGGATACTCAGGCTGCCTGAGTAGATTTTAACAGGTGAAGGAAGTGAGACACAGAGAGATGAAGTAGTTTGCCTGAGCAAACAGATTGGTAATAAAGAAGGAAGGGTTTGAAGCTAAGATATCTATCTGGCTTCCGAGTTCAACCCCCTCTTTAACCACTATACCATACCACCAGAATTCTGCATGAGCTGTCTTCAGATGTGTGAGATGTTTTGATGATTATACAAATCTGTAAGAGAAGTACCTCTACCCTTACAGAATATAAGAGGACACTGAGCCTGGTACGGTGGCACATGCCTATAATCCCAACAGCTGGGGAGGCTGAGACAGGAGGATCACCGTTAGAGGCCAGCCTTAGTAACTTAGTAAGATCCTGAGCAACTTAGGAGACCCTGTCTCAAAATAAAAAAATAGAAAGGGCTGTAGATGTGACTCAGTGGTTAAGTGCCCCTGGGTTCAATTTCCAGTACCAAAAAAAATTTTTTTCTTTTTTTTTTTAAAAACTGAGAGATCCAAGGAGAGGACAGGAGAGGCTGGCGGTTGGACTCTTAGACTCTTGGCCAAGAAGAAGTGGAACACAGATCTGAATGGGAATTACATTTCGAGATCCCATGCATGCCTGTGTTAAGTGGATCCTCCTCTTTCCTTTTTGCGGGCTGCACTGGCTCCTTGGAGCCAGATCTTCTCAGCACCCACAGCCTCCACACTGCAGAGAAAGTTTCATCTCATTAGTCAAATTAAAACTTACTTTTGAACTCTGTAGATCTGTGTGATAGACTTCAAGCAAATTATAATTTTATTTATAACTCCCTGTCTTCCAGAGACTTAAGCGGCAATATGTTATTCGGCTCATGAAGAAATAAAAATAAAATAAAATAAAATGACACCTCGAACAGCGCTGGAACTAATTAGGGAGACTTCCAAACTGCTGTTAATTCGAGGCGCTGAAATGCGCACCAGCAGCCGCCAGCAGCCAGCCCTGAGTTTCCAGGGAGGACAGGCGCAGATTTCACAAGAAGTCAGACAATTATTTTGACAGGTTGAGCGAGCCCCACAAAGCGCCATTATAAGGAAATCTTTCAATTTCCATGCCAAGATGGTCGTACCCAGCGGGGGAAGCGAGTGGTGTCAGGGTGATCTGCAAGCCTGGCAACCGGTGTCTGCCCACCTCGGATTCACTCCTCAGGCTCCCTGGCTTTGGGGTAGGGGAGTGGGCGAGTCAGGAATGACAGGTGCAGGGGGAGCAAGCCAGGCTTGGAAGGAATTCTGATTTCCGTCGCTGTTTGCCTGCTGGCATTAGTGTTAATTTTTATATTTGAAATCATTTTAAGTGCTCAAGCGATTTGCAGAAATAGGGTGATTGCAGTTCCCGTGTGCATTGCACCGTTCCCACAAATGCTGCCATTGCACCTAACCGTGGTAGATTTCCCTCTCAGGCCTTCTCCCGGGTGCTGAGGATCCGACTGCGAAGGAGCCAGATGTGCTCCCAGCATCTGGGGCGCACGCAGTCCGGTGGGAGCAGGCAGGAGGAGAACGCGCGCCTGCCTGTGGCCATCTGTCCCCCTCCATCTCTCCCTCGGGTGCGATGAGAAGCCCTTGTGATTAACGGGATGACTGAACCGAAGTGAGACTCATACCTGGGCTCCGGACCCCAGAGGGGAGACAGAGGACAGAAGCGCAGGGATTCACAGAGCCACCCTTGAATCCTCACCCGTGTGTTGTGCGGCTGAGCCACTGGGCTTCAACAGCGGGAAATGGGGAGGCTTTGCCTTTAGATTGGAGTGAGGAAGGCCGACGCAATTAAGTTTTGTGAAATAAAAAAGCCAGGCTTTGCTCAGCTTGGGGGATGAACGGTTGCATGAGTTCCTGGGCTTCTGCTCCGGTCTACTGCAGAAGCAGCTGCAGCTCCCTCACTTGTGCAATTGGTGTCTTCCCACCGGGCAGCCCAAGCCCAATTGCGTTCCTCCTGGTTCAGGAGTTTCCGCAGCCTCCTCCCCGTGCTCAGCCGGCAGGAGACCCCGCGACCTCGCCTGCTGCTGCCAGCCCTGAACTCCCCTGCTCCTCGCCGACCCTGGGCTGCTCCTGGAACCCAACACTCGTCTCCAGCCCAGGGCTTTGCCCTTCCGGCCTCCTCTGCCTGCGAGTCTCCATCCCCAGGGCCTTGCAGAGCTCTCTCCTCTCCTTGGTGACATCTAGCTTGCGAAGTCACCTGCTGGAAAGGTCGTTCCTGAACAGCGGATCAAAGCACAGACCTGGCTCGGTTCCTCTTCCAAGCACTCTGCACAGCCCGAAAAGCTGTAAATTTGATTTATTCTTTTTTTCTGCCTTCCCCATGGAAGCTTTTCTATTCCGGATGCCTGACCTGGTGCTTGACCCACAGGAGGCGCGGAAGCGATGCTTTGCGCCTGGCGTGCCTGGGAGGGGCCTTTTGCTCGCTCTGACTGGCATCGCCCCTTTTCTGCACCCAAGCCTCTCCGGAGAGGAATAGCGGAGCTGAGCAGGTGCTGGTCATCGCCCTGCTGGGTCCAGAAGCAAACGCCTCCCCGCCTTCCACCTCCCAGCCTGGGTATGAGCAGGATGGATGCGCATTGGTGGGGACCCCCAGTGCACGCGCCACGAGGTCCGTCTTCACCTGCCACTTTCTTCTCAGCGTGTGCCACGCATTTCAGACCAGAAGAAAAATTCACATCAGGCCCCAGCTTCATCCGTTTTCCCTCTTTTCCCTTGGTGCGGTGCAGGGGAGGGAGGGGATGAGGAAAGGGCAGAGCTGGGGACAGGCGCATCGTTCATTCGATGAGGTGCTGGCCCCTAACTATGGAAACCACATCAGCCCCCTTAGCGTGGGGCTTCCACCCTCACTGCAGCAGGGAACGTGCCTTCTGTTGGCTTCTGCTCCCAAGCTGTCACTTCATCAGAAGGTTCTAGAAGACATGCCCAGAGCAGAAATGAGAGAGGAAACCAGAGCACTTGCCAAACAACTTTCCCCAGTCCAGCCTGAAAAGTTGGAAATTACAGTGTCTACTCATTTGGATTCATCCTGAGCATGGCTACCATTTATTGAATAGGATATGTGTTCAAGGCTGTGCCAACGCCTTAACTCATTGACCCCTACAAAATCCAGTGAGAAATTTATCTCTTCTGTTTTATAGATTTTAAAAAAAAACAAAAAATAAACAACACTGGAGATTGAGAAATTTGCCTGTAGTCTTAGAGCAAATAAGTGGTAGACCCAAGATTAAAATGTATGATTGCAAAATTTGTAGATTTAATCATTATGTGAATCTAAAAATGCCCCCAAATGGTGCTCAATTTCACCTTTCATTCATCTGAAGAAAATATGCAAGGTTTTTAATTGAGTGTTTGCTAACATTAAAAAACGGAGGGATTTTATTTCTCACTTTGAAGCATTGTATTTAAAATGATTTCAGACTCACGGGAAGTTGTAAAATCACACGAAACATTTTTTTATACTCTTAAGCCATTTTCCCCCATGATAACATCTCGCACGACCATTGTACAAAATCAGAACCGAGAAATTGACACTGGTACCACATTGTTCACTAAACCACAGAACGCATCACATTTCAATGGTTTGTATAGGAACTCGGATCTGAAGTAGGTGATTTTTAATTAAAAGTATGAAAGATCTCATAGGAAATCCACATATGGCAACACAAGGCCAGCTATGAAGGCGGGCAAGAGGCCCTGAGTGGAGGCTGCCTCTCAGGGGCTGTTGAATCTTCATTTTGCGATGGTCACTGGGTGAGCTGACCTCATCGGTTTATAAAACGGCCCCGCAGATAATACATGCTATGATTAGACAGTGAGAAACTGGTTAACCTGAGAGACTGTGAAATAGGAAAGGTTTGTCTCGTTCTTCAGTCATCAAGAGTTGAGGTGTCACTTAGTGCTGGAAGCCAGAGGTGGGTACACTGGGTTGAGGCAGTTGGGGACTGCGTTGGGGACTTTCAAACAGAGAGCAAGTGCCCCTCTTCTTTAGAAGTGGGAGAAGAGGCTGTGTAAGAGGGAGGTATGGTCTTATTCATAACCATCTCAGTGTTGAGGATCTTGGGTTCTCTCTGACTGAAGACTGGGAGCTGAAGTGTGGTCTGGGTGGTGGTGTGTGTGTGTGCGTCTGCTATCAGCACGTGTACGCAATGGCTCCCTTAATCCTCATGACAACAATCTGGGGCACATGCTGTTAATTAGCTCATGTAACAGAAAATGGCAGCTCTGTGTGCCAACCTCGGTGACTGAGCAGCGGAGTCTGAATTCGGACTTCTATCTCTTGGTCTTGCAGGTTCCCATTTCTTCCTGGCACATCATGCTACCCACCAACACAAGCGTCCTTTGGAGAAAATTGCTATTCTGCATTCCCACTTCTCAGAGGAAGATCCAGCTGATGACATGGGCTTAGGTCGAGCATGGAGCATCCATTCAGCCAGGGGACCTTCCTCAAAGAGGTGGACCGAACTCCTTGAGTTATTCTGTTGTCCAACAAGAACGCTCTAATACGTTAGCCCTGGGAGAGCCTTCAGCCCATTTTCCATTCAATTATGTATTTCTTTATCTCATTCACCTTCACTCAAGAGAGAAGGACGTGAAGAAACTACTATGTGCTACAGTCTGTTGTGAACATCAAGAAATTTGCCAATGAACAAAATAGACCAAGTGAATAAATAAATATAAGGAAAACCCCAGCCCTCATGTGGCTCATCCACTACTGGGTACAGTTATTCTGTTGTTTGATCAGATTGTATGTTCAAGGTAACGAAGATCATTTAAACAGTTTATAAAGAAATCGAAGGACTGAGGGGAAATTTTGAAAGAGGTTGATAATTGATGGCTGCCAGGATGGAATGGGTTGGGACTGTTCATGGGAATGGGGCATCTTTTCTGGGTGATGGACTGTTCTAGAATTAGATAATGATTGCACCACCTTGGGAGTACGCTGGAAACCACTGCAATGTTCAGCTTACAAAGGTGAATTTTAAGGCCTGTGAATTCTACCAATAAAAAGTAAGTAACTAAAACCGAGTGAGCATCTGGAGAAATTGGGTCACTCACGCTTTGCTAGTAGAAAGGAAGTAAAGGAAGTGGTACAACCCCTCCGGCAGCTCCTTTTGAAACTAAAAATGGACTCATCCCATTGTGTTAGTCAGCTTTTTGTCACTGTGACCAAAATATCCAACAAGAGCAGTGAGAGAGGAGAAGTTTATTTTGGCTCATGGTTTGGGAGGTTCAGTCCATGGTCAGCCAAGTCCCTTACTCTGGGCCCAAAGCAAGGGAGAATGTCACGGTGGAAAGGTGTGGTTGGAGGAGGGCTGTCCTTTCATGGCACACAAAAGCAGAGAGATGGAAGGGGCCGCAGGAAAGAGGCACCCTTCCAGGCCACGCGCCCAGTGACACACCTCCTCTAGCCACGCCCACCCACTTAAGTTACCACCCAGCCTGTTCAAACTGGGGTGGACTGATTGGTGGTGCCCTCGCTCTCCAACCACTGCACCAAGGATATTCCTGCATCCAGAAGCTCACATCCCAATCATAGCACCCATGAACCACACCAACTGCCCACTCGGGGATTTAATCCCAGGGCAGTAAAGTTGTATTTGCCTTTAGGAACTTGAACAAAGATATCTATAGTGGCTTACTTCATAAAGGCCCCAAACTGGAAATTTCTCATATGCCCTTTAATGGGCAAATTATTAAGCAAAGTATGATACATCCATACCATGGAATGCAGCTCAGTAATAAAACGGAATGAACTATTAATGCACTCAATAACTTGGAGGGACCTCAGGGAAATTATGCTAGGTATTAAAAATATTTCAAAAAGAATGATTCCATTTATGTAACATTCCTGAACAAAACCTAATTATAGAAATGGTCAAGGGTGGGTTGTGGGGATAATGTAGCTAGAAAGGGATAAGGGAATGGCGTTCATGGTGATTTTGGTGGTGGTTACACAAAGGTACAGATGGGACATAATTGAAAAAAATTACACATGGACACCCCAGCCCTATGAGTGCATTTACACCTGGTCACCTCTAAGCAAGACCTCTGGAGGTCTGAGATTGCACCAATATGAATTTCTCCATTTGAGCATCGTACTATAGTTGTAAAAATATGCTAACATTGTGGGAGAATGGAAAATGATATACAGGACTTACCAGTACATTTCTCTCCAACTTTCTGTGACTCTACCATTGTTTTAAAATAAAAAAGTTTAAAGTGGCTGATGATTACATTTTCTCCATTGAGTCAAAAAAATCAAGTACCAATTCATTTTATTTAGAATTTTAGTATATGTGTAAAATGAGCAGCTAATTTTATATATGAATTTGCTTGTATATGCATAAACTATCCTTGAAAGAGTACACAAGAAACCTGGTAACATTTGTGTAGCTCTAAGAATAGGAACTAAGTGACTAGGGGAATAGAAGTGAACAGAGAATTTTTAAATCACATGAATATATTATCTCCTGATAAATAAATAAATGCGCAAAACATTTGTGTATTTATTTGTACTCCTGGTAAGATGGAATAGACATATTTTATTATTTATTCCTCCGCTATGTATGGCTAAAAAGTGCTGGACATTATGTACAAAACAAATTTAGAAGACTGAAAGGTAGAGGATAGGCAGACTGGGTAGGGGCCTCTAATCCTGAAAAACAACATGCTACTAAATTTCTGAGCTTAATTATATATAGGAGCATAGTTTTGCCTCCTATACTCCAGACTATTACTGGAGATTCCAGCAACCCATTAATGCCAATTGGTACATCGTTCCAAGAAGACTGTCTTCGATAGCTCCCAAGAAGGGTGAATCCTGGCAAGACGGAAGAATTTTAGAGAATAACTGTTCTGCTCCACCCAAACATCATGGAAAAGCTTTTACAGCCCCACTCCCATTTCCATCAGCCAAGACTGAGCTGATAGCCTATAGTCTACTCTTCCCAGGCTGAAATGAGGGGTGGTAATTCTTCAGCTGCGGTGGTGTCTGTGGAGGCCAGGTGGGTAGCCTGCACTTCCAATCCCACTTAGAAATCCATGCCCTTCCTCACTGGGTTGAAGTCTGAGGAAGCCTACTGAGGAGTTGGAACTACCATTAGTGCTCAACAGCCACAAGGCCAGCCCTCTATGGTGACAGTAGGGCCACAGGAGAAGTAGACATTCACCTCATCTCCCCCTCCCAGCCAAGCTTCCAGCATATACCTGGTGGAGACCCTCAGTTTTCACCTCTGCACAGCAATACTAAGGAGCCTCTTCCCCCACTGGAAATCAAGGAGGACAAATGAAAAAGTGGAACTGTCCCCTCCCTACGCCCAGGGAGCAATAAGGCAGTGGTGTCTCCCATTCCCTACAGGCTCAGTGTCAGAAGAGACCCTGCTAAAACGCATGATTTAAATAAGAACCAGAGGTCTTCACACAATGCTGCAATAGTTAGATATCAAATATCAGGAGTTATACCAACAACTAGTAGTATCTCAGTTTGAATGAAAAAGGCAGAATCCAACACGAAGGCTGCAGATACGCTAGACTTACCTGACAAGTATTTTAATGCAGCTGTCATAAAGATGCTCCAGTGAGGAACTGTAAACACAGTGGAAACAAACGAAGGAAGTCTCAGAAAAGACGCAGAAATCCTTGGCAAAGAGAGGTATAAGACACAAAGAAGTACCAAAGGGAATGTTTTACTACAAAAAATTATAAACCCTGAAGTAAAAACTCGAAAAAGAATGGGCTGATGACAGAATGGAGAAAGAAAAGGTCAGAATCAATGCATTTATAAAATATAATCTCACCTCTGAAAACAGAAAGTAGATGGGGAAAAATGAGCAGAGTCTTGGAGCCAGGTGGATCATAGCAAAAGATCTAACATTTGGATGACTCTCAGAAGAAAAGGAAATGAGTGAGGATGAAAAGCTAATAAAAGAGAATATCCAAAATCCCCCAAATTTGGGAAAAGATGTGAACTTACAGTCCTGAAAAACTGAGAAAATGCCAAACAACATAAATCCAGAGAAATTTGTACTTAAGTATCACACAGTCAAACTTCTGAACACCAAAGACAAAGTAGTATTTTTTTTTTTTTGCAAGTGACCAGTAAGAAATTTATACTGCCTATGGAAGGAAGTGAGTAGAACAATAACAGATTTCTTATCAGAAACTATAGAGAAGAAAATAAAGTTATGCTAATTTTTCAAAAGTGTCAAAAGAAAAAACTGTCAACCTAGAGTTCCACATTCTGAGAAAATATCCAGGCAAAATAAAGAAGAATCAAGACGTATTCAGAGGAAGGGAAACTAAGAGAATTGGGCATAGGTGTACCCTGAAAAAGTAGCTCAAGGAAGTTCTCTAAACAGAAAGGAAACAATGAAAGGAGAATACAATAAGATGGAGAAAACAGTATACAAGCAGATAACAGCAGAAATATGTATGGTTAGATGCAGTAGTTTCTCTTCTCCCCTTGGGTTTTAAACCATGATGGTTGAAAAAAGCTATACTACTACTCATTGTGACTTTCAAATATATATGGACTTGATATTTGAGGCAATTATTTTATAAATGGTACAGGGTAAGGAGACATAAAAGAGGTATAATTTTGATTTTTTTTTTCAGGGCAGAGGACCAAACTCAGGGCCTTGCGCATGCTAGGTGAGCACTCTGCCACTGAGCTAAATCCCCAACATCTTGATTTTGATATTTTAGCTGAACAAAAGTATTGCTACAAGTACCCTGAGATAAGTCATGCATATTTAACATAATACCAAGAGCAACCACTTAAAATCCTGTATACTCAAAAATACTAGGAACATCAAAAAATTTTTACTTTTTTATTTTTTTGGTACCAGGGATTGAATCCAGGGGAGCTTAGTCACTGTACCACATTCCCAGAACTTTTTCTTTTTTATTTTGAGATAGGATCTGACTAAGTTCCTTGGAGTATGACTAAGTTGCTGAGGCTGGCCTCAAATGTGTGATCCTCCTGCCTGAGCATCCTGAGCCTCTGGATTACAGGCATATACCACATACCCAGCTCAAAATAGAACCTTGAATGAGTATGTAAGGAACTCAGAAGGAGTCAGGAAAGAGAAAATAAAGAAACTAAAAAATGGGGAGAATATACAGAAAACAAAAGTTGAAGTGAGACACTTCAACTCTAGCATATCAGCAATTACATTAAGTGTAAATGGTCTAAAAACAGTAATTAAAAGGCAGATATTAGATGGAATAGGGAAAGTCCATGGAAGGAATCTGATTTAACTTTCTCATGTTCATACATGAACACAGCATAAATAATCTCATCAACATGCATATCAACTAGTCATTGAGTTAAAGAAAAACTGGAGAGGGAAGAGAGTGGGGTGGTGGGGAGGGAAAATAAGGGATTGAAATAGAATCAGCAACATTGCATGCTTTTGTAAAAAGGTCAGTGTTTATGCTACCGTGAAGAATATCTAAAAGGAACAGGAGGTGGGAGGAAAGGAGGGGAAGGGGAAATACTGGTAACTGAGTTAAAACAAGATATATTCCAAGCATTTATAAGTGTGTCAATGTATACCCTCCTGTCACATATATGTATATATAAATAAAGAAAAAAACAGGGGGTGGAAGGAAAGGGAAAGGGAAAAATTGGAGACAAAGTTAAAACAAGTTAAACTCCATGCTTCTATAATTATGCTATTTTACAATCTTATGTCATGAATACTCCCCCCCAGAAAAATGAAGAAAATTAAAAAATAAAAGGCCAATATTGGCATAATTAATTAAAATAGACAAATTTCATGCTGTGTATATTGATATCAGATCAAAATTAAAATATTTGAGGGCCATGAAAATTACAAATGAAAGGGAGATCATTACATAATGATAAAAGGTCAATCTATAACGAACACACACCAATCCTAAAGGTGTATAAATATAAACAAAAGAGCTGAAAAATATGTACCACAAAATTGATAGAACTGAAAAAATAAACAAATCTACGATTAACATTGGAGACATTAACACCCTTCTGTAAATAACTGAGAGATCAATTAGACGAAAAAAATCAGCAAATTTAAAGGAGAACTCAACATCATCATTAACCAACAGGATCTCGTTGGCTTTTATAGAGTATCCCACCCACCCCGTCTCACCTTCTCCACCCTCACTTGGGATTCCTGGGGTCAGCTTCCAAAAACCACCTTAGACCAAGTCTCATCTTGGAGTGGACACCAGAGACCAGAGGAACCCAAACAATACCTCCACCCCTAGCTTTCTTCCCCAGACATCTCACCTAGAGCCCAGAATCATTTCCTAAACTCAGCAGTTTATTTGAGAGATGACCTCAGGAAGCCCATTTAAAAAGTGGAGAAAGTGAGGCAGGGAAAGGACAAATGCTAGTGAGGGGTACAAATGAATTGAATAGGTGTCTGCTGTGGGCACTGTCCTGATGGGGAGCCTCCAGATCTCTCCACTGGAGATCGAGGAGGCTGAGCCTCTGTTCCCTGCTGATGCTACCACTGTTTATGCTAGACAAGGTCTGTAGTGTACAGCACAGGGAACAGTTGGGTAGAAAAGAGGAAAGTCTCCTCTTGGTCTACTGGAGATTGGGGTAAGGAGGTTAGGTTGTCTTAAAAACTCTTCAAAGTCCAGCATAAATGGTACCCACCATGAGAAGCCTGCTTAACAGCTAGGAGCCAGGTAGGGAGAGTCACAAGGCAGGTCATGGACAGCATTTGCTGTAAGTGGGACCTAGATTCCCACTGCAAACCCATTTGCATAGCAGCATCTACTGAGTGTCTTCGAGGCACAGTCTTGGGACCCATCTTCTGACAAAGGCAGCAGATGCCTCCTGAAGACTGCTCAATTAGAGCCTCATTCAGAGATAGACAGAGAAGACACCTCATCTCCCTTTTATAAGACGGAGAGACTGAGGTCAGGGATTTTATGTGACCTGACTTAAAACACCCAGTTTGTGCCCTTCCAGCTTTCTTTGCTAGTCTGTCTTAGAGTCTGTAGTTCAGAAAACATTTTTAAATGCATATATTAATGAACCAGTGCTTCCTCATCCCAAGGGACAAACTTAAAGAGAATTTCAGAATGGTCTATTTCGTCACTCCAACCTAGGGTCTATGAGTAATAGCCACAACTTGTGTGCCATCCAGCTATTTCCTGGAGTTGAAATTTGTCAACAGCAGGCACAAAGATGCTGAAGGGTTAGTTTTCTTTAGACACAGAAAAGTCCCTATGCAAGTCAATTAAATATTCCTTCTCTTAGCATGGTGGGAACTCCATAGGGAGAATGCCAAGTCCTGGTAAGCATTAAGTGTTGTCACCAGAGCCCACAGGCCCATGAAATAGCCCCTAGGATGCCTCGATACTGAGATTCATGAAGCCAAAAAAAGAGCAGGTTGCCCCTGAATTTGGAGGAATTCCTCTTCGCCTTTTCAGTTTCCTCAGTGGACCCAGGCAGAATGCAGAAGTCATGACTTGGACTCTTTTGACAGTGTCCTTTTTATGGTTTGGATATGAGGCGTACCCCAAAAGCTCATGCATGAGACAACACAGGATTGTTCAGAGGTGAAACAATTAGATTATGTGAATTGTAACTTAATCATCTGATTAAGCCATTTGATGGATTAATAATTTGAATGGATATATGGGTGGTAACTATAGACAGATAGGGTGTGGCTGGAGGAGGTGGTTAACTGGGGGTTATCCTTGGGATTACATTTCCTGACATGAACTGAGTAGGTTTTCTCTGCCACACCCTTCCAGGATGATGTTCTGTCTCATCTCAGACCCAGAGCAACGGAGTCCACTGACCATTGACTGAACCTCTGAAACCACTAGCCAAAATAATCTTCTCTCCTCTAAGTTGTTCTTGTCAGGTATATCGGTCACAGCAACACAAAACTGACTAAATCAGTCCTTCTCCCACCACAGACCCTGCTGGAGGGTGACTATGAGACCTCATTCTACGACTTTATCTGATTAGATCAGAGTGGATCAGGAAACTTGGTCCTTGACTAGGATGATTTAATTATTCTTTGGAGAATATCAAGTAAAATACAACAAAAACTATCATCACATGGTGGTGATTAGCATAGAATCAGTTCAGATCTGGGACCCTTGTGATTCCAAAGGAAAACACAAGTGTCAGGAGGAATTCTTTCTACCACAAGTGACAGAAAATTAAAAACAAATTAATTTCCACACAAAAAGATTCACTGGTTCAGGCAGCTGTAAAATCCAGCATAAAGAAGCGTCAGGCATACCTGATGTCGGAGCTCAAACGATGTCACGCAATCTGTTTCTCCCTTCATTGCTGTGCTCTGACCTGCTCCACATGCTCAAGTGATTTCCAAATCGTAAATTCCATCCTCCAACCTGAAACTTCATGGAACAGAGGGGAAATCTCTTTCCAGTGCCCCAGGAAAAGGCTCACTGCATCTTATTGGTTCCGACTTGACCATGAACCCAATCTTGAACCAACTTCTGTGAGCAGAAGGAAGCTAATGAGCTGAATGGCTAAGTCCTGGCCATGAGCGGCATTCATATAAACAGATAAATGGGGAGTGAATTCCTCAGGGTTCTCTAGAGGACTATTTATTTACTTACACCAGGGGATTTGTTAGATTGGCTTACGCAATCAGACAGCCCCACCATGGCTGTTTGCAGGTTAGAGAACTGGAGGACCCAGTAACAGCTCAGTCCAAGAAGCTGGAGTCTCAGAGCGGAACAATGATGCAGTCCCAGTCTCAGGCTGAAGGCTCCCTGGAGAATCCCCGGTGAGAATCCATGTTGGAACAGTGAAGACGGAGAGTCTGATATCCATACGAGACTATACCAGGTGACAATAGCAATACAGGCACCAGCTCAGCAAGAAACAATTTTAAATCTCCTCCATCTTCTGTGTTTTGTTCCCTCTGCTAAGCAGAGGATAGCTGTCTACAGAAAGGGAAATGGAGTCAGCACTTAGTGCTAAACAGAGAGAAAATATCGTAATCATGCAGGGAGAGACAGAGAAGCCTAGAAGGGAAAGAAGAACGGCAGGAAGGAGCAAGAAAGAGACCTTCTCATTCCACGTTTAATCTCATACTGTTTTAGTTCATCTGGACTGCAATAAGAAAATGCCATTGACTAGATGGCTTATGGCAACAGGAATGTGTCTCATTGTTTTGGAAACTGAGAAGTCCTGGCATATTTGGTGTCTGGTGCGGGCCTGCTTCCTGGTGCAGAGATGGCAACCTTTCTGATGTGTTCACACACGGGGGAAGAGGTAAGGTCTCTGGATTCTCTTCGATGAGGGCACCAAATCCACTGTCAATCGCTCCACCTTCATGACTGCTAGACTGCTTCTCCCAATTATATCCACAGGCCCCACCTCCTAATGCCATCCTACTGGTATCAACATGGACTGCAGGGTACACAACCTCATTCAGTCCAGAGCATATTCCCATTCCCAGAAGTTCCATATGGAATCATCTTCGTGCCCCTGCAAATTGATCTCCTTTAATTCTCAAGGTGGATATATTTTTTTTTTTCTGTTTTGGTGTTGGGGAGGGAACCCAGGACCTGAAGCAGGCTAAGCATGCACTCTGCCACTGAACTACACTTCCAGTCAAGGAGGATTTTATTTTTTTAACCATCACCAGGCCCACACTCTGACTGAGAAATGCTCTGCCTCCCTGGCCACTAGGACAGATGGCTGGATTGGCAGTACACGGAAGCAAACCCAGCGTCTAGATGCACTTTAATAGATGAATCATGAGCTCCAACGATTTCAGCATTAATTTCTGGAACTGCAATTGTCTCCCCAGTTACTAAGCACTGTTAGTCCTAATTAACCAGTTTGCAGGCAATTTTTCAACCTATCAAGTACTGAAATAAAATAATGAGCTCAGCTGAAGAAGACTGGGGAGATGGGAGTTCACCGGAGAACCAGGATTTTATTACCAATTCCACTCAGGGTTGAACTGTGCAGAGGTTTTTTCTTTCTCTTTTTCTATCTTTTTTTTTTGCCAGTTTCTTCCTAATAATACCTTGAAGTCAGGAGAATCCTGTCAGACTATTAAGATGAAAGATGCCTCTGTGTTTCCCTTATAAATGAACTCGATTTAATTCATGATTACACCCAGTTAATTTGGATGTCTTAATGATCCCCATTTGCAGGGAAAGGAGATCAGATGAATGAGTTATGTCCACCACATTTCTAAGGAGTTTTCCTATTAAAAAAGAAAATATTTAAAAGCTTATTCTACTATTTTCAGATGGTTGTTGAAGACTTTTGGACATTTGGAAGGTTTTGATGACTTGAAGCCAACAGAAAGTGGGAGAGGGCACAAGGGGGAGGCCACCCTGTTAAAATTACAGGCATCCAAAGGTTTGGGTGATGTGTCTAGCTTTCTACTCTCATCTCCCACTCCTCACCTTGATTCCACCCCAACAGGTGCTGTGGGAAAATCCGCAGAAGCTGGACTCCTTCTCTAGCTCAGCACTCCTCCTGGCCTCTAGGGGGTGCTGCTTCCCCAGGACCGAGTGCATGGCTAAGGCTGGGCTAACTTGCTTGTTCCTTGGTTTCCTTGAACCAAGGGAGACAGGCTGACATTTCTATAAATAGCACCACTGAAAAGTCTGAGAGGATAAAGAAATAAACAAGGAAAAGGCACTGCTGCTACAAATGTTCTTGTTTCCTTATGATCCTCAGAACTCCATTGACACTGGTTGAGAGTTTACCTAGCTCAGCTTTATCTGATTTTTGCTGGCCACTCATGGGGGGCTGGGTGGTTCTATTCCCCACATCCATGAGGGCAGAGCCACTTGCCTTGTGTTGGGGGAGCCATCTGATGGATGCTTTGCCCCCTCCCTGGAAAATCTCTCTTATTCAGGAGTTCAAATGTTCCCCCATGTCAATCATCTCTCCCTATTTTTTTTGTAATTTTTTATTGTATTTTTTTTCAAGAGAGAAGGACTGAGAGAGGGGGAGACAGAGAGATTCAATTTTTATTGAGTTTTTCACATGGCTTTTGTTGCTCTGACACTTGGTTGTGTACATGGGTGCTGGGTTTGAACCCGTGTACTTACGCATGCTGGGCAAGCACTGTACCGCTGAGCCACCGCTCCAGCCCCCTCCCTAACACTTTTTTTCATTTTAATTTGACTTTATTTTTATGATGAATTGATGTTAGTAGTTGATTTGTAGTTTATAAAAACACGATTACCTTTTGTATGTATACAATTGTTTACAATTACTTTTTTTCTTTTATTTGTTTATTTTTTTATTAAGAGTATATAGAGATACAAATGACAGGGAAACATTATCAAACCATCAATAACCAATGTATATATACATAGTTATCTAGTGGTAATGCCCAAACATGGATGACCACCTTGAGTTTCACCTGTTGCAGTTTCCCCCAGAAGAACTCTTGCATAAAATGGGTATCTCGTGGAGGAATGACATCTGCTTCTGAGATGGTTCCCATATATTCCCTCTCCAGTATCCTAGGAGATCTTCAAATACCCTCCCCCACCTCCCCCTCCCTACACCTCCCAGTATCCTAGGGTGCCATCCTCCTATTACGCTGACAATCATACAATTTGAGGTTATTATTAGTTTGGGCATTTAACCTACTGCTTCCCCATGTATTCTAGCTTGCACATATGACAGAAACCATTCGGCCCTTGAGTCTCTGAGATTGGGATATTCACTTAGCAGAATTCTTTCCATCTCCGTCCATTTGGTATCGAAAGCCATAATATCGTCTTCTCTAATGGCCGAGTAGAATTCCATTGTATATATGTACCATAGTTTTTGTATCCACTCGTTGAGTGAGGGGCATCTGCGTTCGTTCCATAGTCTAGCTATAGTAAATGCAAGGTCTTCAGGTGAGGTCCTACAGCAGCAGACTCATGGGCTGGAAACTTGTTAGAAATGCAAATTCTAAAGCCCTACTCAGGACCTACTGAGGGAGAAACTCTGGGCTGGGCCCAGCATTCTGTTTTAGCAAGTCCTCCAGATGATGCTGAGGTACACTCAAGTTTGAGGACCATTGGTCCGTTCAGTGGAAATAGCACCAAGAAGCTCTTCTGTCAAAGGGACTGCCGAATTCCCAGAGGCCTAGAATCAGGGGCCACATAAGCAGGAAGCCTGGAAGAATAGCTCCCTGAATGAATGCATCCAAAAGAACCCCTGGGGTTCTGAGAGAACAAGGCCAACTCCTAGGCCTTGGTCTAACTTTCTGGTTTCTACTTGCATTGGTCTCCTTGGTTCATGGCTGATCTCAAAAGAGAGGATTTTAAGAATTTGAATTTTATGGCTTATGTAATGTATCAGATCACTTTTAATTAATCATCTGCTTTAAAAAATTGTAATACAGGCTGGAGCAGTGGCTCAATGGTTACGGCACTCACCTGGCATGCACGAGGATGTGGGTTCAAACTCCAGTACCATGTACACACAGAAGTGTCAGAGCAACAAAGCCACAGGAAAAACTAAATAAAATTAAATTTCTCTCCCTCTCTCTCTCTAAAAGAAATTGGAATACTCTATGAGAATGCGGGTTTCTAGTTCCTTTGGGAAAACCAAGATAAACTGATATCTCTCATGTGGCCTGAGTTGTTTGAATTACCTGGAGCTAAGTTAATAATTCTACTCCCTAGAGGGAGCCTGCGTTCTCTAGATGTACAACGGTTCCCCCTACTTCCCATTGTATCCCCAGACTGAATTTCACTGTTATTTGCTATATATTGTCCTATTGGAAAAGATATTGACCAAGGAGGGTCAAAAGGTTTTAAGAAAAATGCTATAAAATTAATCTCTTTGCAGAAGTTATGGATAAGTGTAAAAGTTGAATTTGAAAACTAAAAATGAATTTCATCGAAAACATAAAATGTAAGATGACAACTAAACATGCACCACCCGAAATCATTTTGTTTGTGTCTTTTTGGTTCACACTTACATTTGAGACCTCCGCATTATTCTGTGTCTCTTTGTTACGTCTCGGTGTCTTACAGCGAGTGTTCCCTCTTGGTTCTGCTAGCCCGTTACTCTGTACTCACAGACCCACATAACATGAGCCAGATTCCAGGAAGCACACCAAGTGAAGCTTTCTGCCAGGCCCAGCAGCAACGTGAGCAGAGGCAAGGCGTGGGCCAGGATCTAGCAGGACAGGTTAGTTCCGTCGTGGATTCTGCCTCCACGGGAGGGACCAATAGGGCCAGGTAGTCTCTGCAGGTGTTCAAACCTGTGGGCATCCAAAATAGCAGGTGGTTAGAGGGAGGAAAACAGCTCCGCAGCATCAGCACACAAACTCCCATGGTTAGAAACGATTTTTGCTATCTACGTCATATAACAAACCACCCCAAACCCTCTGCAGTCGGCAGGATGTTCCTCTTTCTGCTTCTGCCTGAGCACACTCTTGAAGCTGAATCCTGCCAGGGAGGGCCTGGGCTGGAAGACCCAAGATGGTCCAGGCACATGTTGGGAGCTGGTGCCAATCTGTTTTCCTAGGTGGCTTCTTACGCTCTGGTGTTCTAGACCAGCTTCCTTACACAGTGGTCCTTGTGTGCCCTGCGTGAGACCCAGGGCACGAGCACTTTTCACACTCTGAGTGCGCCAGAGTTGCACACGTCCTGTGGCCAGAGCCAGTTACCAAGTCAAGGCCATGATGAACAAGGAGGACTCACAAGGACGTGGATGCTGGCATCCACAATGTATTGGAATACAAACCACCCAGGGCAGCACGGTAGTGACCAGTTCATTCACTCTCAGTGGGACACTCTGCCCCAACCAAGAGACTGCAGTTGGCAAGTAGGATGACCTGTACACATGTCCCTTGCATGCTGTTAAATCCACCCAAGGAAGGAGGGAAGGAGGGAGGAGAAGAAGAGGTATAGAGACATCTGCATTCTGGGGTTGGGCACAGGGCTTGCTTTCTGTAGCTCAAAGAGAATGTGAATAACAGGACCCTGAAACCCCAATTCAGCTGTGCTGGTAGAGAAGTCCTTGAGGGTCTTGACTGCATCTGCAGACGGCTAACTCATGTCTGAAGGTATCTCAATGTTAATTTTTTCAGTAAAAAGAAAAAACATCCATCTGGGCCATCAAAGAGTGTTTATGAACACACTTGTATGTCGAGAAAATAGATTCATAATACAAAAAAAGAAAAGAAAAGAAAGAAAGAGAAAGGGGAAGAAAGGGAGAGGGACTTCCATCAAAATAGAGGAGATTTGTAGAGTAGGAGGGATGGGATCAGGGGCGGGGGATAAGGGAAGAACAGTGGAATGAATCCTACCAAACTTTCAATGTATGTTCTTGAAAATACCACACTGGATCTCACTATCATGTATGTCCCCTGGACGTGAATTTAGAAAAAACTATAAACAAATTCCAGAAAGATCAGTAGAGTAGAGGGAGGGGAGCAGGGGGAAAGGAGTGAGTGTGGGTGGGGGGAAGTGCTGGGACTGAGTTAGAGCACATGATATGCCTTGCTTTGGGGACTACGTAAAATTATAACCTAATGTATAACTAGAAAGAATCATAAACATGAAATGAGAGGAGTCACACTGAAGTCAGCCAGTACAAGACACAGGTGTCTGAAATGAGATGACCCATGTTATTTGGGAGCTCCCATGTTATTCTATCTCCACTTGGCTGATCACTTTAGTGTGTGTGTGTGGGGGGGGGAGAGACAGAGAGAGGGAAAGAGACAGAGAGGCAGGGAAAGAGAGAGAGATACAGAAAGAGAGAGAGAGAGAGAGAGAGAGAGACAGGGAAAGAGACAGAGAGGAACAGGGGAGAGAGAGAGAGAGAGAGAGAGAGAGAGAACGGAATATGTGTGAAGCAGCGCCCGGCACATCTCCCCCTGAGGAAGTCCCTGGTGGGTTCTCCATGGGAGTGTGTGACCGACATATAAGGTGAGACCAGAGTTACAAAAGGGGAAGCCCCAGGAGGGCCCTCCACCTTGGAATTGGTGGATAATTACCTAGGGTGCTCAGCCTTTCTGGGGACAACTCTGAAGCAGGTCCCGTGAAGGGTATCATGGTTGCCCACAGAGAGCCCACTCTCAGCACACACTCTGAAGCTTTCTTCTCTCCTCTGACTCACTTCTCCTCTCCCTCCTCAGGCTTCCTGGGATCAGCGCTCAAATATGGTACCTGAACTCAAGAGCTTGCCTCAGGGTCTGCCCCCACAGGTGTGGGCATGTTGGGAGTGGAATGAGTACAGATTGAGGAAGGTGCTGTGTCCGAAAGAACCACAGAGGACCAGAGGGAAAAGAAGAGGAGGAGGAAACAGAGAAGGAGAAAGAGGAAAAAGAGGGGAGAAAAGGAGATGAGGAAGGAAGGGAGGGAAGGATGGGAAGAAGAGGAAAGAGAAGAAAAGTTCTAGCACCCTGGCTGACTTCTTAAACCTATGAGATACATCCCCTCCCTGAAGGTGGTCCTGATCCTCACTCACACAAATCTTCACGCCCAGCTCCTTCCACACATCCTGCCTGAAGCACCTGTGCCATTTTGAAGGCATTTATGTTTAAGATCCATATTATTTTAGTCAACGTTTTATTTTTTTGTTGTTGTTGCTGTGACCAAAAGACTTCACAAGAACAATTAGAGGAGGAAAAGTTTATTTGGGGATCACAGTTTCAGAGGTTTTGGTCCATAGACAGCCAACTCCATTGATCTCAGTCCAAGATGTGGTAGAACATTAGGGCAGAATCCTGTGGTGGAAGAAAATAGCTCAGGTCATTGCCACCAGGAAACACACAGAGAGAGAGACTTCCCTCACCAAGGACAAAACATAAATCCCAATGACACCTCCTCCAGTCACATCCTACCTGCCCCCAGTTACAACCCAGCTAATCCCATCAGGGGGTTGATGCAGTGATTGGGTTAAGGTTATTATAATCCAATTATTTCACCTCTGAACTTTCTTGTATTGTCTCACACATGAGATTGTTGAGGACACCTCATGTCTAAACCATAACATGTCTTTTTACTTCTCTGGTCTTGTATGCCTAAGGTGGCACTGTTATATAAACTGGGACAATGAATAATTGAACCCCTTTATCAGAAATCATTTGACTAACAGATGTGTGGTGCAATTTCTGAGTTTTCTGCACTGTTCTTTTGGTCTGTAGTTTTAATGCCATGCCATTTTGGTTTCTATAGGTTCGTAATGTAGTTTGAAGTCAGGATTGGGATGCTGACAGCTTTACTTCTGTTGCTCTGGCTGTTTAGGTCCTTTGTAGTTCCATACCCATTTTAGGACTTTTTTTCCTGGTTCTGTGGAGAACATTATTGGCATTTTGATGGACATTGCATTGAATCTGTAAATCACATAGGGCAGTATGGACATTTTAATAATATTAATTCTTCCTATCCATGAACGTGGAATGTCTTTTAGCTTTTTTGTGTCCTTTTGAAGTTTTATATCAATGTTTTATAATTTCAATGCAGAGATTCCTTTTCACCTCTTTGGCTAGGTTAATTCCTAAGTATTTTATTGTTGTTATTATTATTATTGTAAATGCAATTGCATTCTTAATTTGTGGGTCTGATAATTCACTACTGATGTATAAAAAATCTGATTTAACACAGACTGAGAAAAGGATTGTCTATGGAATAACTGGTTTTGAGAAAATTGATATCCACATGCATAAGATTGAAGCTGGATCCCTATCTCTAACCTCACGACAAGGTCAGCTCAAAGTGGGTGAAAGACTGTAACTATTAAGATACCAGAAGAAATACAGAGAAAACTTCTTACTGACATTGGATTGGAAAAGAAGTTTTTGGATAAGACTGTAAAAATACAGTCAATTGAAGCAAAAACAGATCATTTATATTATATTATATCAAACAAAAAAGTTTCAGCTCAACAAAGTAAATAAATCAACAAAGGGAGAAGGCAACTTCTGCGGAACGAGAGAAAATATTTACAAACTGTGTACTTGAGAAGGGTCTAAATTCAGAACATACAAGGAGCTCAGGCAACTGAACAATCCAGTTAGTAAAAGGGCAAAAGACCAACTTAGATGGACATTTTTTTTAAAAGACGACAATACAAATGGCCAATAGAAATATGACAAAATGCTCAGTGTCACCGACTATAAAGATCACGTAAATCAAAATGACAATAAGGTATCACTTCATCCTATCAGAATGACTGTTACAAAAAAAGGCAAAAAATCAGAAGTGCTGGCAAGGAAGTGGACCCAGGCAGCCCTTGCTCATTGCTGGTGGGCATGTCATGAGTAGCCCTTATGGAAAAAGGCAGATGACCCAGCCATCCCACTCCTGGGCATGTCCCCAAAGGAAATGAAGTCAGTAAGTCCGGAAGCTCCCGTTTATTGCAGTAATATTCCCAGAGGTCATGAAATGGACTCAGTCTAAACGTCCATCAACAGCCAACTGTCCATCAACAGTCCATCTAAACGCCTAAAGTGTGGAATACGTACCTTTCGATCACAGGGAAAAGACGAACTCTCGCCATGATGGGTGATGTGTCCATGATAAAAAGCCAGGAACAGGAAGACATTGGTGGAATCTGAAGATTCTGCTCTCCTAGAAGCACAGAGTAGTGGCTCCCGGAGTCTGGGGAGGGCAGGGCGTAGCAGGAAGAGGTAAACGCTGGTCAACAGGTACCAAGTTCCAGCAAGAGGAACACGTTCTGCTGATCTAGTCACAGAAGGGTGACGATGGTTAATAATACATCTTATATTTCAAACTAACCAGAAGAGAGGCTTTTGCATACTTCACTGCAAAGCAATGACGAATGTTGGAGGTGACTGACAAGCGAGGTACCCTGATTTGCTCGTGGTCCCCTGTATATACATAGAGAAACACCACATTGTACCCTGTAAATCTGTCCAATTCTTCTGTGACCATTTAAAAATAGAATAAAAATGTAAATGAATAAACAAAGGAAAGATTGAATGGGTGAATGAGGCAGAATAAAAAATAATTAGAATTTGAAAATATTCAGATGCTTTTGAAGGGAGAACAAGAGTAAGTGTGTAGGGGGCTCCAGGCTCATCCCCTGAGGGCTGAGCCTGATGCAAAGGGATCCGGAGGTGGGAGAAAGGGCGGGGATGGTGACCCCAGGGGACAGGCTGCTGGACTTAGGTTGCAAGAAATGTCCCCACCCTTTAGAAGTAACTGCTGTGGACACTGAGGGTAGCCTCGCTCCTGGGCAGTCCTTAACCTCATTTCCCATTGTATTAAGCAATTCCGTTCCCTTTCTTAAAGTTAGTGGAGTAAACTGATAATTAAGCAATTAAGCATCAAAGGATGCCTCTGACAGCCCTGGCACTGGTTCAGAAAATCAGGGAAGAGATTGCGATGGAGATAAAGGGCGATTCATCTGAATCTTCCTTTCTGAGGAGGTGCAGGCCCCAGGACTGGGATTCCGGGGCTGCAGTACAGGTGCGAGGGCTGATAGCAAGTTCTGGCCAGGCCCTGGCCTTCCTGGGGTTTGTCTACACTGCTGCTGCAGGGCTACTGAGGAGGAGCTTCTTAGTCTGGAATCTGATCGAGGATGGAGAGTCCCTGGGCTGTGCTGTTGGCCCTCCAGTGTGACACAGTGGTCCTCCAAATATTAAGACTAGAGAAGCTTGAAATGGTTTAAAGAAACCCTGAAACCATCATTTTAAAAATCTGAAATTAGCACCTCGTTATTGTTCAAAGCATTTCCATGCCAGGCTTCTTCTAAGAACTGAGAACACAGCTACCTGGTCACATGGAGTTTATGTTCTAGTTGAAGGAGACAGATAAGAAAAAGATGAATACGCACAGCACCCAGAGTGTCAGGGGGCGATTTACACAATGCAGAGAAGGAGGGCAGAGGAGAGGTGAGTGATGTGGGCTGCGATGTCTAACAGGAAGTAAGGGAAAAGCTCACCCGAGACGCAGAGATGGCAACGCTGCGGACGAGAACTTGCAAGCTTCCCAAGCCCACCTTGCTCTCCAGCAAAGTCCCTTTCATCCCCCCTCCTCATTGCCATTATCTGGAGAGTATGCTAAGTGGACTCTCTGTTTCTAGATTTGCCCCTCTCTCTCTGCCTGCTGGCTCCAGCCAGAATGACTTTGACCCTTTCAGACCTGCTTAGAAATCCAAGATGGCCCCATGTGTCAGCAGAAAGAGCAAAGAGTTTCCACCAACGCCAGGAATATGAAGCAGGATGGCTGCATAGGGTGGGGGCAAAGGAGAGCAGGAGAGCACGAGAGGGTCTAAAGGGACAACTGACCCACAGTTCCACTCAGGTGCTGTGAGGAAACATGGCCCCTTTGGTGCCACACTGAGGGTTTTCAAGATGACAACTGAAGCCCTGATAGTTCTATAAAATCTTCTCGCTTTAAAATGTTGGCAGTCAATTAAGTTAATTTTAAAACCCTAATGGGCTAAACTAAACAAACCAACAAACAAAAATGTCTATGGGCCAAGTCTGGGCCCCTGTGGCTGTCAGTTTGCAAGTTCTGGGGAATGAAATGTGTCTTTACTGAAGCGTCTCAGCATCTGCACAGATTTAGCCTGCAAGATTCATGTGCTTCAGCCGCTCACCTCCTCAAACACACACAACCCGTGTTTTAGCTGCAGTAAATTCGCTGCTTCCCAGATCCACCACTGTGTTTCGAATCTTTCCCTTCTCTGTAGGTTAGAAAACTCCTATTCATACTACAAGACCCAGCTCAAAGTTACCTTCTTTGTGAATCTTTCCTTTACCCTCCAGGGGAAGATAATTTCTCTTTCTTCAGAAATTTTGTAGGGCTAGGCTTAAGCGTTTGCTTTTAGGTATTAAACATTGTATGGTAACGCTCTTCCACATGTCTGCCTCCCCACCAATTTGCGGTGCTCTTTAATTAGGGATAGTGGTCTGCAGTTGTGCTTTCTAAAGCATCTCAGAGGGCATTCCGAGGAAAGGTGTCCAGTAAGTGGGTGGAGCATCATAAGGACGGAGGTTAGGAGATCAGGCTCTGGACACATCACTACAGTCTCAGCTCCAGGGCTGGAGGGGTGGCTCAGTGCTTGCCTGGCATGCACAAGGACCCAGGTTCAAACCCCAGCATCACTTATACACAAATAAGTAGAGGAAAAACAAAAACCAGATAAAAAAATAAAAATTAATTCTCTCTCTCTCTAAAAAAATTATAAAAATCTCAGCTCCACCATTTACCTAACGACATCTGAGTTGGAGTGCGTCCCACTGTAAACTGGGCATAGTATTCAAGGAGCTTGTGCCTGTGAGATTCTTGCAGATGCATGATACACAGCTTGCAATAAATGTTTGAAAAGAGGAGAGGCAAGAGGAAGCCCGTACTTAGAGGAAATTCTGAGTATGGATATCGAATAGTGGCTTCAAAAGTGTCTTTCTCCCTAGCATCTGGAGACTCACCCTTAATGAGGACAAGCGTCTACACGGCAGGGCACCCGGGGCGCCTGCAGTAACTGCAATGGTAGAAACCAACTCCAGGAACACAAGGGCCAAGAGGAACCGTGGCCTCGATCTGTACCCAAAGCCTGATCCTTGTCCCAAACTGCTCCCACTTCCCCAGCCAAAGACCGCATTTCCGTATTTACACTGCTTCTTCTCAAATCTGGGATTCATTGTGCTATTAGTAGAACACAAATTTTGGAGTCTTAGCAGTTCTAAACTTTGATATGTAGTCTCCGGTTTTATCCTCACCTCAGTCTGCTGAAATAATTAGGGGAGGCTTTAATAGACCCCTTCTGAAGACCAGGAACCTGAGCTGAGAAACGAAAATGGCTTTCCTTGGATGATTTGGCAGAGTGTCAGAAATCATTTATATCCTTTGGCCTTATGTCTATTACAGTTAGTCAGTCTTTTTTTTTTTTTTAAATAGAGAGAGGGACAGTGAGAGAGAGAGAGAGGGAATGAATTTTATTTAGTTTTTCATGTGGCTTTCATTGCTCCAACACTTCATTGTGTAGGTGGTGCTGGGATTTGAACCTGTGTCCTCACTCATGCCAGGCAAGCTCAGTAACCACTGAGCCACCGCTCCAGCCCCAGTGAGTCAGTCTTAAGTTGCCTTTATCTCACCCCCAAATCTTTCATGTGATAACATTTACTGTGTGTGTTCTTTGTGCAATGTAGGGAATAGAGCACAGGGGAGGCAAACACTGTCCCTGTCCCTGCAGAGATTACACTCCAAGTCCAAATCCGCTGGGGGACTGCAGGGTCTCACCATTGGCATCTCTGAGCCAGGGTGAACTCAGGGATGAACTTAATTAGTGCTTGCAGAGCAGGAATCATGTTGGGAGAGGAGGAATGGACATTTGCAGTTTAGTTATCTCGAGGAGCAGTTGAAGGAGAATGGAAGGGTTTACTAGAGCGTATCTCTTCACCACAAAATGCGTTATTCCTTAGGAGAGCTCTCTAGGGTTAGGGAGAAAATCATCAGACGCAAGAGTTAATATTTTTTAACTTCACATTTTTCCCTGTGGGTGTTGGTGAATGACTCCTGCTAGGAAGGCTGAGAACACATTAGTGCTCTGGTGTCCAGCTGAACGTCCCTGACCCTCTGGACGTGTTTTTACCTCATTGTGTTATCAAGTCTGGAATTTATAACAAAAATTTATAACAAAGTTCCTCGTTCTCTGGGTCTTTGCTTTGTCTTCACTGAAAAGATGTTTTATTATTATATTGTTATTTTAGATCAGCTCAAGATTGCTATTATCGGGGCTGGAGCAGTGGCTCAGTGGTTACGGTGCTTGCCTGGCGCGAGCAAGGATGTGCGTTCAAACCCCACGTTCACGATGAAGTGTTGGAGCAATGAAAGCCAAATGAAATTGATTCTCTCCCTCTCTCACTGTCCCTCTCTCTTAAAAAAAAAAAGATTGCTATTATCTCTGATTTGTTTCACTGCTTTGCCTTTATGCTCTATGGCATGATCGAATATTCTAGAATTATTGTCCCTTCTCTCCTGACTTTTCTTACATGTTTATCTGTTCATTTTGTTTTATTTTCATTTACTGCTTATAGAATACATTTCTCTATATTTTTGAAGTCTATAAGATATATGCATATCAAGGATGGGTTGATTGTTTCACCAATTCTTTATGGACTAGAACACGCACTTTTATTCTGTAGATACCGTTTTTTCTTCTGATTTCAGGAATTTTGTGTTCTTTAGTTTTTGGATTTTTTTTTATATTGGGGATTGAATGCAGTGATACTTCACTCCTGAGCCACACTGCCAGCTCCTTCCACCTCCCTACCTTTTTTTCAAATTTTATTTTGAGCAAGGGTCTTGCTGGATTGCTGAGAGCCTCCCTAAGTTGCTGAGGCTGGCTTTGAACTTGCGATCCTCCTGCCTCAGCCTCCTGAGCTGCTGGGATTACAGGTGTGCAAAACTGAGCCTGGCAGGAGTTTTGTCTTCTAATATATTAGGAAACCGTTTTTCCTTTTCTCTTTGTTGGATTCTGTTGTATTGGTACATGGATTGTCTGAACATTGGATCATCTCTGCCCTACCTATTCACCTAGTACCTGACTCTAAGTGCTTTAATCTCAGTCTTATTTTTCTTTTAACTGTATTTATATCGAGGTTTTCCTCAATGTTAGAAAGTCACTTATCAGCTCTGTTCCATGCTTCAACGACTCCAACCCTGAGCACTGACTTTCCAGCTCAGAGTGATTTCTCCTGCATCTTTGGTGCATGGTGCAGTGTGGGGGCGGAAGTCCCCTGTGGCTGGACAGCCACTGTGCGGCAGGCACCCTCAGCATACTGGAGCCCTGGCGATGTGGGTCAGGGCGCTGCTCCTTAACTAGGGACCTTCAGTTTTTCACAACCAGACCTGCGTGGGCTCTGGTGTCTTCACTGACTGCTCATTTTCCCTTTTGGCTTTGTGTGATTTCTGTATTCAGAACGATTCTGATGCCTTAGGAATGCAGTCAAAGCACAAAACAAAACATTCTCCTCTGAACGTCTTGCTCCATCCCATGCAGACTCCCCAAAGCTGCTCTGGACCCAGAGTGGGTTTGATCTCCTTCCTTCTTTCTTGAACTCCACCCCTGCGAGGCCTCCCCTGCAAGACCCCCAGCCCAGGCCCTGAGGCAGGGAATGCGTCATCAGCCCAGCCCCTCCAAACACGGGTTGCAAACGAGCCTTCCTGTTGGGGACTTCACATTCTGCTTAATATGTTGCATGTTCGTGTCTGAATTCCTTTCTGTTTTCTTATTTCTTTTATCAAGTTACACTGAAACCCCACCTGGACCATGGCATGGAACGTGGTCTTTATCCTATAGCTCAGCTTGGGCTTCGGTATTTTTTATCATTAATCCTTATCTCCTAACCTGTCATCCTGCCCACTGGATTGTCCACTAGTGACTTGGGTACAATTAACGTTCAGCAAACACTCATTACCTTATCTCCTGGGGATTTTCTGCATTCTGAATTTTATACTTGACCAATGTGGCTTCTTTGGCCAAAGTGTGTTAAGCAGAGGACTTAAATATGTTTGCATAGTTTGTCTTGGCCCTGGAACTTCTGTGATGCCCCTGGGCAGGACGTGTTCTGAGTGGTCCCTGCAGTACTGGGGCTAGAAACATGGAGGAGACTGGATCCCAACTCGGCTTAGAAGCAAACCAGGACAACCCACATCCTGACAGTCATCTGAATCACTGTTGGTCTGCAAATCTCCTAAGCGTGAGGGTAAATGATGTGGCTGTAATGTGTTAAGTTTTGTGATGGTTTGTTACACAGCATTATTGTTTCAGTAGCAGACTGATACACTGAACTAGGATGTGACCATTATGACTTGTCCTGTGGACCACCTATGTGGAGAACAGCCTGTGCGTTTCTTCTCCGAGTCCCAATCACAGATTCCATCCCTTTCCACCAACATGAAGCCAGTGTGCCAGCCCGCCATGCAACTCAGTCAGTGCTCAGACCAAAACAGAGAGCCCAAACCAACCTGCAGAAAAGTTCCAACGTTCTGCAACAGAAGCATGAACTCCAGTTCATCTAAGTGAAAGTTCAGGGACTGAACCTCACACCGAAGGCACAGGAAAGAGATTTCAGCCTTGAAGGCTGCTTATATAACATTCTCATGCGTTTTGTAGGTAGAGGTATAATTACTTCATTATGTTTTCCTGTGAAGTGTGAAAACTCTCTTTACCAATCCTCTTAAATTAGTTAAATATAATATTCAGCAAGACAGGAGACAGAGCAATGTTAATTGAAAGTGAAGAGGTGTTTATAGGTTGATACGGTGCAGCCAACTGTGACTAAAATTA
Source organism: Aplodontia rufa (assembly GCA_004027875.1). Classification (NCBI taxonomy): domain Eukaryota; kingdom Metazoa; phylum Chordata; class Mammalia; order Rodentia; family Aplodontiidae; genus Aplodontia; species Aplodontia rufa. Next base: position 1,812 of record PVKS010021904.1, on the reverse strand, counting down.
ATGTTTGGGGGGGTTCCAGCAAATGCCTGAGACCCTTGAATGTATTCTATAGTTCCAATAGCACCTCCTGGCACTCAGTGCCACTCCTTGTATCACGGTTCCAGGGTGCTTTGGAGAAGATTGCCTTGAATTGGGTCAGAGAATTTGCAGTTTTAATTACACTCCATTTGGAAACTTTTCCCTGGTGAGGTGCTGGCAGTGGGGGAATTTAAAACACACTCACTCTGGGAGGGCCGTTGGTTAGAATGGCCACTGAGTCTGTCTCGGACACACCTCAGAGTCAATCAAAGCTGGGGTGCTCTGTCACATATGCCAAACCATGGTTGGATTCTTTGGGATTGTGGTAAAATAGAAATTGCGAGGCATTGAGAGACAGAGTCTGGTCGAAGGGTTTAATTCCGCTTTTTCTTTTCTTTATCATATGCACTGTTAAAAATCCCCAGTATTGGGGCTGGAGCAGTGGCTCGGTGCATATGGTGCTTGCCCGGCATGCGCAAGTACACGGGTTCAAACCCCAGCACCCATGTACACAACTAAGTGTCAGAGCAATGAAAGCCACGTGAAAAACTCAATAAAAATTGATTCTCTCTGTCTGTCTCTCTCTCTCACTGTCCTTCTCTTAAAAAAAACAAAACAAAACCCTACTCTGCCTTTAAAAAAAAATCCCCAGTATTTCTTCTGCTTGGAAGTTGGTTCTCTGATGATGTGATTGGTCCTAGGATCCATTGCTTATTTGATTGATGGAATAAAGGTCAGGAGAGAAACCCAGAGTCCCCAGCGGAGCCTGCGCGGCTAAGCGTGACCAGTCCGTTGACCACCTCTGCAGAGTGAACACAACTATTTTGATCCGTTTGTTTACTTTGCTTGGGACAGCCAATCACATTTTTATTTACTTCAAATACATGGGATGAGTTTGTAATTATCTTTTAAAGAGTAGTCCGGGAAGTCTGGTTTCAACAAACCAAAACAACTTTCAATAGGACGTGGAGAGATGGTTTTCCTTCTTCCCTGTGTTAGAGATGCAGCCTATGCTTTGGAAGAGAAAATAGAAATACTAATGCAGCTTGCTTAAGAATAACACATAGCATTTGCAACTGTTAATATCATTTATTTTCCTTAAGGCAGAAAATGGTTATCAGAGGTGTCCTGGGATCCTGAGTCCATGTGAGATGGCTCCCTGAATGACAGCGTGACCACATCTCTAGTTTTATATCTCTGTCTGCACTGTGCTTCCTTCTGGAACTGCCCTGGACAAGTTCACGTTCATGGTCCCTGTGATTTACTGACACATTGAACTTCAAGACGTCTTATATTTTTTTTTTTAAGAGAGAGGGACAGTGAGGGGGGAAAGAGAAGAGAGAAAGAGAATCAATTTTGTTTAGTTTTTCATTTGGGTTTCATTGCTGAGACACTTCATTGCGCATGTGGTGCTGGGGTTTGAACTTGCGTCCCCGCACACGCAAGGCAAGCCCCAAAACTGCTGAGCCACCACTCCAACCCCTCCAGGACATCTTTTTGGCCAGATGTTTATATTTGAAAATTTTTACACCTGCAGATTCAAAAATTGACTCCTCCCTACATTTAATTCACTTAGGAGCTTGGTTGTTCACAAAGTGATAACTTCTTGCAAAATCACCCAGCCGTAAAATATGTTTCACCTTGCCACATTTGATCCCTATTTTATTTTGTTATTAATTTTATAACTATGTGCATGTCATCCTTATTATTTGTTTACTAAATATTTTTAATTTTTAATTAAAAATTTAATTAATTTAATTTTAAATTATTTTTAAAAATTATTTAAATTCATTT
>PVKS010021903.1:0-34506 GCA_004027875.1 Aplodontia rufa | reverse complement strand
TTTTTTTTTTTTTTTTTTTTTTTAAAGAGAGAGGGACAGTGAGAGAGACAGAGAAAGAGAGAAACAACTTTATTTAGTTTTTTACATGGCTTTAGTTACTCCAACACTTAGTTGTGTACGTGGTGCTGGGGTTTGAACCCAGGTCCTCGTGCTTGCCAGGCAAGCGCCGAAACCGCTGAGCCACCGCTCCAGCCCCAGATCCTAAATCTTTTAGAAGAAACAGGGGAAAAGCTTCTTCATAGTGGCTTTGGCAATGATTCCTTGGTTGAGACCCCAAAACACAGGCAACAAAAGAATAGACAGATGGGACCATATCAAACTAAAAAGCTTCTGCACAGTAAAGGAAACAGTAACGAGAAGAAAAACAACTTATGGAATGGGGAGAAATATTTGGAAATATTATATATATAATATATATATTATATAAAAATATATTACTATTATATATATATATATATAGTTATTATCCTTATATATTTATGAGGCGCATGGCGCTGTGGTAGATGCCTGTAACCCCAGGGCTCAGGAGGCTGAGACAGGAGGATCACAAGTTCAAAGCCATCCCCAGCAACTTACGTGAGACGCTAAGCAATTTAGTGAGACCCTGTCTCAAAACAGAAAATAAAAATGGGCTGGGATGTGGCTTAGTGGTTAAGCACCCCTGGGTTCAATTCTTGGCACCAAAACCAAACCAAACCAAAACAATAAAACCCCAAAACAAAACCCACTGAAATATGTAAGGGAATACTACAACTTAAAAGCAAAAAAGAGAAAGAAAGAAAAGGAAGGGAAAAGTAGAAAAAAAGCCTTATTAAAAATGGGCAAAGAAATTGAATAGATAGTCCTCAAAAGAAGACATTCATATGGTTAACAGTATATGAAAAGGTTTTCAATGTTGTTACTTATCAAGGAAATTAAAACCAAAACCACAATGGTTTTACTAAAAAAAAAAAAAAAAAAAAAAAAAAAAAACAAAACAAAACAAAAAAAAAAACAAGTGCTGTGGAGAAAAGGGACTGTTGTCAACTGTTGGTGGGAATGCAAATTGGTGCAACTCCTGTGGAAAATTGTGCGGCAGTTCAAAAATTAAAAAAGGAACTACCGTATATTCCAGCAACCTTTCTTCTCCCTTTTATGGGCATATATCCAAAGGAATTAAAATCAGGATCTTGTACTGCCATGTTCTCTGTAGCATTAACCCTAATGGTCAAGATTTGGACAAGAATGGATTAAAAAAAGTACAGTTATACCATACAATGGAGTATTATTTTAAAAGGAAATCCTCCTATCTGTGTTAACATGGATTAATATGGAGGACATTGTGCTAAATAAAATAAATCAAACACAGAAGAAAAATTACTACATGATCCCACTTGGATAAGGAATCTAAAATAGTCAGACTCAGAGAAGTAGAAAGCAGAGTGGTGGGTGCCAGGCATAAGGGATGAGGAAATGGAAAGATATTGGTTGACGGTACAGTTTCCATAGTGCCTATAGTTGACAAAATTGCATTGTGTGCTTTATATTTTGATAGGGTATAGGTCTTATTTTGTGTTCTTTCCACATGTACTCATAAAATTTAAAAAGAGGGTGGTGGGCAGACTTTTGGAAGTGAGGAATGAATATATTTCTGTCATTGGCTGTGGTGATAGTTTTGTGGAAATATATAATAACTGTGATTTAAAGGCTTGTCTGTCTTCCAGTACAATTAAGATAACTTTTTTTTTTTTAAAAAAGAGAGCGAGAGGGACAGTGAGACTGAGTGAAAGAGAAAGAGAGAATCAATTTTATGTACTTTTTTCATCTGGTCTTAGTTCTTCCAACACTTAGCTGTGTATGTGGTGCTAGAGTTTGAACCCGGGTCCTCAAGTATGCCAGGCAAGCATGCTACCACTGAGCCACTGTTCTCGCCCACTTCCGTGCCTGTTAATATAGTACCAAAACCATGTTAAAACTTTCTTCTAAGCCCTTTTTCATGGAAAGTCTCAAAATTTGCCTTGTGCTTTGATTGCCATTTGGGAGTATAACTATAGAGGGGTTTCTATATTAGCAGTACTGAACACATTCAAGTAAGAGAAATACCTGAAAAAGCTTCGATTGCATTTTCTCCTATATGAAATCCTACAGGTATGTGAAGAGTCTTAATTAGTGCCTTTTATCTGACAGTGAATATGCTAATGACTTTTTGGGCTTCTGTATTCTCAAACCAGAGTTGGCAAGCTTGGAGTTTAAGTCCCATGGTAAGTACATTGTCTTAGAAAAATAATACCTAAATAACTTGTACTTTGGTCCTCTCTTAGGAAATATCTGAAATATAGACAGCCTCCTCAGATCCTGCTTTGAGGTTTCATGAAGGTTGAATACATTCTATGACTGGGTAGGAGACATTTCAGTTTCATGATATTGTCAGATGTATCCAGTAAAGTTGGTTATTCATGAATCTAATTAAAAGTTCCTAGGGACTTAAAACCTTAGATAATTTTTATAGGCATCATGACTCAAAGGATCCTTTGTGTACGTATGTACAGTATATTTGAGGAAGGGACAGTTCTGACCTGAACTAGAATAAAGCAATGCCCATAGTTATGAGGACCAAAGATAGTATTTTAAAGAATATTGAAGTTGTTATAATATGATGTTTTCTTAATGCTTCTATCTTAAAGTCACTGAAGTTAGTTTCATTTCTTAAGCTATATTTTAATGAATTTGCTTTTTGTTATTTTGTATAATCTTTAGTTTAGTTTTACTGGATTGCCAAATAACATGGCATTGGCCTGGCCTAAAGCACTGAAAGTAATAGTTCTCTGCCCAACAATAGAGATTTTCCTTGGGAACTGCACTTTGAAGAGTAAAAATTTCATTAGTGGAAGGTACCCAGAATTTCAAATCAGAAGATAAGAGCTGAAGTACCAAATGCACTAAACTACCTCTGTGATCCTGTACCAGTGGATTTTCCTTTCTTAGCCTTAGTATCCTTACATGTAAAAGAGGATAAATGTTCCTACATCACAAGACAATATTATTATTAATAATATTAATAGATGAATAATAATTTAATGTATTGCTAGATTAGTAAGAAGTTTTCAAAGCACTTTGGTACAAAATTTTAAAGGAAGATAAGTTTATATATAATATGTGTTTATATCTATGTATAAAAGGACTTTTCACATTCTGAAACACAGTGTGATTATTAATTGGTAGTTTCATGATTGCCTAAACTAAATTAGTGACTATGCTATGGCTTGGATATGACTTGTCTTCTAACAATTCATGTGTTGGAAACTTGGTCCCAGTGTGGTAATGCTAAGAGGTGATGGGACATTTGAGAGGTAGGTAGGTGTTAGTGGGAAGTCCCTAGGTCGCTGGAGGAATGTCTTTGGAAATGATTAGGGTAGTTCTTGAGGGACCCTGAGTTACTTCTCTTGAGAGTGAATTGTAGGAACGAGCCCAACTCCTGAATTGCTCTCTGACTTCATGTGATTACTCCTGGCACATGCTCCCTCCATTGTGAAACCATCTGCCATGAGTTTCTCACCAGAGCTGAGCTAATATTGGTGCCATGCCCTTGAACCTCTGGAACTGTGAACTAAATAAATTATTTTTCTTGATAAAGTTGTCCTGCCTTAGAAGATAGACTCATATAGGTTGTTTTCAGCTTTAGTTTTTGAATGATGAATCAAGAGTTTTCTAAGCTCAGAGAATGCACTTACGTCAGTTTGTTTTGCTGAAATAAAAATTTTGAAGTGTTTTCTGACTAGTGTTGATTTGAAATTAAATTGCAATATAATGAAAGTAAAATAAAAATGAAAATTAAATTGCAATAAAATCTGTCCTCTGTATTACTATTGTGATTATTTAAAGAATTGGAAATAGTTATCCAGGAAAAATCACAAATGGTCAAAAGTAGTTGGGGACTGATATCATTTTTAGGAACTAGGTCCCTTGCTAGTAAGTATAAGTAAGATTATCATTTAGTGATAAATCACTGTGGTTATTTAAATATAAATGTTCAGCACTTTATGTTTATAGAGTAGCCTACAATTTTTAATTAGCCTGCTCTAATGTTTATTTCTAGATAAAGGGCTGGCAAGGGCCTCTATTGGCCAGCTTTAGGCAAGAACTCTTCTAATTCTGGAGTCAGCTTATACTTGTCTGTGTACTAGGGATTCTTCAAAGCTTATTTGATAATTCAGTTATGCCAGTATTTTTCTTGAGGAATCATTCTGACAAATATATCCCTCAAATGATGAAACCTTTTGTTTTAGTTTACTTTTTGTTACTATAACTGAATACTAACAATTGGGTAATTGATAAAGATTAGAAGTTTATTCAGGTCATGGTTCAGGAGGCTGGGAAGTCTGAGCAGGGGTCCAGCAGCTGCTGAGGGGCCTTCTTGAGGTATGATAACTGCATTGGGGATCAACTTTCCAGCACAGGAACCTTCAAACCATAGTACCTTTTCTGGGCATTGTTTTAGAACCTCATAGCTTCTAGAAGTTCTTTATGAAGTATAACTTTAAAATAATTCCCTTCAGAAGTTAAGTAGCTGATACTTTTAGACTAATAACTGCTTTAGGCATTTTTAAATGAAATATTCTGACTTTTAGTCTCCTATTTTTTATTAGTGGATATAAAATGTATGTTAAGAAAAGGTCATCATAAGTTTGTAAGTAGATACTAAGTATTAGCAAGTGGTTGTGGGCAGGTACTGTTGGTACCGTTAGTTGCCTACCTAGAACTTATTTCCCCTTGTTAATAGAACCCTGATTGTGTTTTGGTGCCACCGTGCCCCACCTTGGTTCATGACAGTCATGTTTCTTGATTTCCCATCTTCTGCAACTGAGGGTAGCTATGTGACCCTGCTCTGGCCAATGGTATCTGTTTTATTTCTCTATTACTGCTTTATAGCATTGTTCCTAAATGTATCAACAAAAAGTTATTATTTATGAGCTCTCATGGTTTCTGTGGATCAAAAATTTGGATGATGCTGGTGGGGATAGCTTGCATCTGTTCCATGATGTCTGAGGTCTTGACTAGAAGACTCACAGGCCAGAACTGGAGGCATATGGAAGTTCTATCATGCTGTTTGGTGGTTAATACTTATGTTTGTGTTTGCTGGGGCCCGGCTGGAACATTCAGTGTCTCGTCTTAGCATGCTTGCTGGGTTCAGAGAGAGAGAAAGCAAGAGTGAAAGCATGCATTTGAAATCAAGCACATGGGTGCAAATGGAAGCTATATTATTTTTATGATCTTGTATCAGAAGTTATATATAGCAGCATATAGTAGCATTCTGCTATTTCCACTTTTTTGTGTTAGTTGAGGCTGTCACAAGTTCCCTTCTAGTTCCAAGAGAGAACCTGGCCTCTCCTCTCAGTTGGAAGAGATCTGTCACATTATAAAAAGAACATATAAGATGGGATAAATGTATTGGGGTGGCCATTTCTGGAAAATAGCAGTTTACCACAACATTTAAAGGAAGCTTTATGGATGGGGAGGGTTCTAAGAAAGCTTTCATATTCCACTTATAAGAGATATGATGTTTCTGGTATGATCCTTGTTGTGTGTCCCTTCTTCCTGTCTTGAAAGAATACAACCATCTTGTACCCATGTGGTGATAAACCAGCCTACTAATAAGTCTGTTGGCCTCATTGTATGTCAGCCCTGGACTATATCTAAACTATTTTTTTCCTGAGAAAAAAATTTAAAAATGTAAACCTATTTGTTAGATTACTATGTTAAGGTTTTGTGTGTGTGTGTGTGTGTGTGTGTGTGTGTGTGTGTGTGTGTTTTGAGAGAGAGTCAAAATTTTTTCATCTGGTTTTTGTTTTCCTTTATTTATTTGTGTATGTGGTGCTGGGGATTGAACCTGGGCTCTTGCACATACCAGGCATGCACTCTACCACTGAGCCATGTCTGTTGTAATTGTTCGACATCATGGTGGTGAACCTCAAATGTACATATAAATCACCTGGAATGCTTGTTAAAGCATGCATTTTTTTTTTAAACCAGGGATTGAACCTGGGGGCACTTAACCACTAAGCAACATCCCCAGCCCAGTTTTTATTTTGAGATTAGGATTTTGCTAAGATGCTTGGGGCCTTGCTAAGTTGCCGAGTCTGACGTTGAACTTGTGATCCCCCTGCCTCAGTCTCCTGAGCTGCTGGGATTACAGGCATATGCCACTGTGCCCGCATAAAGCATGAATTTTTTTAAAAAAAGTTTTTGAATCACTATGTCCAGGGGTCCCAAAAGCTTGTATTTATGACAAGTTTCTGATGCTGCTGAGTCTTAAGACCCAGTTATGGGCTTTGGGAATTCAGAGAACGAGGGTCATTAGGGATGACCTCAGGGAAAAATGGAACTAGGGATAGATAAGATTTGGGCTGTTAGGATTAAGGAAGCAATTCCAAGTATTAAAAGAACATGAACAAATAACATGAAAGCAGAAAATGTTCAAAGTTTTAAGGACTTCTGTGAAAAAAATCAGCTTATTTGGAGCATTTCTCTCCCTGTGGATGAGAGATTAAGTTAAAGGAGAAGTAAGAACTAGACTGAGGAGCTCCTTGAAGGCCACAGAGAGACAGTTTTCATTTTGCAGATGGTTATTAACTATTAGTTTTCGTATAGAATGGTCGGCTAGAGCAGTAAATTGGGAGAATTATTTTGGTTGGTTGTGGTAGAGTGCATTAAGTAATTTTTTTAAAAGAGACAGGGACAGCGAGAAAGAGAAAGAGAGAGAGAGAGAGAGAATGAATATATTTTATTTATTTTTCATGTGGCTTTTGTTGCTGACCCTTGTTATGTATGTGGTGCTGGGGTTTGAACCCGTGTACTCGGCTCATGCCAGGCAAGCGCTGTAACTGCTGAGCCACCGCTCCAGTTCCATATTTAATAATTAAATGAGCAGTTCTTAAGCATCTATGTCTTGGTCTTTGTTCTGGGTTCTTGAAGCGCAAAGATAAGGAAGGCATGGATTCTGTCATCAAAGAAGGATGGCTTAGCCCAGCAGTTCTCAAAGTGTGGCTTGAGAACCCCTGTGGGTGTCTGAAACTTTTCAGGTGACCAGGCCAAAAGTATTATTTGCTTTTTTCCCCCTCCCACTTTCTTTCATGAATAGACAAAGGATTTTTTCCAGAGGCTGTGTGACATGTGATGATACCATTGTTCTGACAGCTAATGGAATATGAGCTTATGAAACTTCTGTTCTAAAGATTTTGTTTTGAAGAGTTCCTCAGTTTTAATTTATTATTTTTAATATGGTAAATATGGATAGAAACAATATACAAACAGATTTTTTTGGAAACCTCAATACTTTTTTAAGAGTTCTGAAACCAAAATGTTTAGTGAATAATTGGAGGAGAAAACACATGGAAACAAAAGCTTATCTCAAGAATCCAGACATGTAATCAGAGCTTGGAGATATAAGGGAAAAGGAGGAAGAGGCATATTCAGTACACACTGAAAACTCAAAAAAGTGATATTATCCAGTAGGAGGATGTGAGAAAATGATACTGCTAGTAAACATGGAACTTAGTTCCAGCCTTCTGGAGGGCAGAATGGAACTATGTATTGTAAATCCTAAAAATGAACTTTCCTTATGACTTATTCCTTGTTTATTATGAGGAAATAAATAAGAATGTATCTTTGCAGTTTTGTTTATGTTACCAAAAACTTGTAATAAACTTGTCTATCAGAGGAATTTGATTAAACTTATAATATTTATTAATTGTATTATTATAAATAAATAAATATTTATTAAATTATTAATTGTATGGCCACTAAAAATAGTGATGTGCATGAATATTTAACATGTAAAAAATTTCAGTTGCATGTTTTCTTCATTATCTATTTGGCAGGTATTAATGGTTTGGTTACGGGGTGTCCCCACAAGCTCACATGTGAGACAATCCCAACATTCCTGAGGTGAAGCGATTAGATTCTGAGAGTTGTAACCTAATCAGTGACTTAATTCACCAATGTTAACTAGTTGGTACCTGGGGGCAGGTAGGTTGTGCCTATAGGAGGTAGGTCATGGAGGGGCTAGGAGCCTTGGTGGTATAAATTTTGTCCCTAGTGAGTGGATCTCTCTCTCTCTGCTTCCTGGTTGCCATGTCCTGAGCTACTTTCCTTTGCCATGCCCTTCTGTCATGATGTTCTGTCTCCCCTGGGGCCCAGAGCTATGGAGTTGGCTAACCATGGAATTAACCTCTGAAATCATGAACCAAAATAAAATTTTCCTCCATTAAATTGGTCTTGTTGGGTCTTTTGGTCACTGCAGTACCAGAGCTGACTAAAAAAGTAGCCCTTGTTTTATGATTTATAGTTAGAAATATTTATTTCTGTAAAACTTATGATCAGTAAGTATAATTTTTAGGAAGGATTTCTTTTCCCCAAAAACATTTTAACATTTGGCCTGTTTTGTAATTGTAGTCCAGGTCATCCTCAGTGGATAGCTAACATTAAAAGGTATCTTGTTCTGGGAGTGGAGGCGTGTGCTGTAATCTCAGCTCCTTAGGAGGCTGAGGTAGGAAGACTGCATGTTTGAGGCCAGACTGGAAAATTTAGTGTGATTCTGTCTCAAAAATTAAGAAGTATTGATGATGTAGCTCTTGGTGGTGTACCGTAGTACTGGAAAAGAAAAGATTCTCTAATAATATAATAATTTGTTGCTCTTATTGGACCAGGTGCTCTCCACCCCTGTTTTGAGGAATGTCACCCCTCCCCAAATTCATGATCTGAGAATTTGTGGGGAGGGTAGATTTCCAAATGGATTATATTTCCCAAAAGAAAGGGGATTACATGCCAGACAGGCATAAATAATAACTGTTTACTACAATACCTGAAAAGTTTATTGGGTAGACTTGAATGAGTATAACAAGTTGCTATGGTTTGATTGTGACGTGTCCCCCAACAGCTCACATGTGACAATTTGGGAAGGCTGAGGTGAAATGTTTGGATTGTAAAATCTTTAACCCAATCAGTGAGTTAATCTCCTTATAGGGATTAACTGGCAACTGGTTTGGTGTGGCTGAAGGAGGTAGGTCATTGGGGTATATATTCTGTATCTGGCATGGAGACTTTCTCCCTGCTCTACTTCCTGAAGTCACACCTTTGGATCTCTGGTTCCTGGAGCCATGCCTTCCACCATGATGTTCTGCCTCACCTCTGTCCCTGAGGAATGGAGCTGGTCGCTATAGATTGGGACTCCTGAAACCGTGAGCCCCTAAATAATCCTTTTCCTCCTAAAATTGTTCTTGTCAGATCGTTTAGTTGCAGCAATGAGTAAACTGACTACAACACAAATAAGCTGTGGTATTTCTGAGAAAGATCTTGCATGAATTCTTTGGGATGAAACTTCTTGCTGCCTGCTTTCCCTCTAGTTTAGAAATAGTTTACTGTTTTTTTCCAGTACTGATTCCTCTAGCTTTATTGGCTTCTGTCACCTTTGCTGACGGGAAATGACATCACATAAGTACTGAGTGTAAAGGAAAATAAGCACGAGGGTCCTGCTTGCCTGCGCCTTTGGTTTGGTCTAGCAGACCTTTTGCCAAAGAATATAAAAGGCTTTTTATGGGGTAAAATGTGTCATTCTTAACATAACACACAGAACATATATATTACATACTTTGCTATTGGAGTTTGGTTCTCTTTGCTAATATTGTCTAAAGCTACAATATGCAAAAAGTCCCTATCCTTACTTTCTAAGCCTGCCAGTGGGGTGGTGGTGGCAGCACTATTACCTTTTGGAGCCTGAAGGTTTTATCCTCCCTAGCTATTATTTAAAAATAATATGTAATCTAGACATTTGAATAGTAATAGAGGAAGTAGCCAAAAACTTTTCAGTAGTTGAGTTAAAATACATAATAGAATGTTTTAAATGTGAATTTTTGAGAAACGACCAGAAATTCCTGGATAAAGTCATATGCCATGTACCTCAAAGACATGCCCACCTAAGTTAAAATGGGAGGAAGCTGTACATACCTTATCAGGAGATCTGAAATTCTTATACAGAAGTTTTTCTGGCATCTTTGTTCTCAGTTGGGTAGTTAAAGTAAGACTGGAAATTTCTATCTGCTGGCTTTTGTATTGAGTTAAAAACTATCCTGTTTTACTGTTCTTAGATTTGCATAAACACTTTGCCTCTAGATTTATACAAAGAAATGTACTTTTTTATTATTAGAAATATAAAGGAAAAAGCCCCCAACCTTGAAAGTATGTGGAGGATTTGCCATTTTTTATTCAGAGACATGGATGAAGAGCAGTCTAACTTTACTGTGTAGACTTTGATGCCAGGTCAAATGGGATTTTCATTAGTTTTTTTATGCTTTGGATGTGTGACTTTAGACAAGTTAATCTCTAGACCTCCTTCCTCATTTATAAATTACATCTATTCATTCAACAAACATTTATTATTAGTCCCTTTCTGTGACTTGGGGTTATATCAGTGAATAAAACAATGAAGATCTCTTCCTTTGTCCAGATTACGTTCCTCTATGTGCGTATGTGTGTGAGAGAGGCAATAAATGGATATTGTGTATTAAAAGCAATAATTTGCCCTAACAAAAGAAAAGGTAGGGAAGGGTAAGGGAGACATGGATCAGGGAGAAGAGCTGGTGCAGAATTAGAATGGTCAGGGTGGGCATCATTGAGAAAGTGACATTGGAGCCAAGACTTTCATAAGTTTTTTTTTTTCTTAAAGAGAGGAGAGTGAGAGAGAGAGAGAGCGAGAGAGAGAAAGAAAGAGGGTCAATTTTTATTTAGTTTTTGATGTTGCCTTCATAGCTCCAACACTTTGTTGTGTACGTGGCGCTGGAGTTCAAACCCACATCCTTGCACATGCCAGTCAAGTGATGTAACCACTAAGCCACTCCAGCCCCCTTTAATAAGGTTTTAAAAGGCTAGTCCTGGTACTCCTAAGTTTAGAATAGACTGTAGGGAGTTAAGGGTAATGCAGGGAGAATCATTGGGAGGCTTTTATAGTAGTCTAGGCGATAGACTATGCCAGTTAAGTTCCTATAATATGTGATCAACCAGGGAACATTAATTAATTTAGTCACCAAGCATGGATAGGGTATGACAGGTTCTGTGCCAGGCTCCAGGGATACATGATAGCTAGGGCTTCCCTCTAATAATTCTCAGAGGGAAGAGGAAGAAATTTGACACAAACAGGCAAAAGTAATATAATCGAGGTTAAAGGTGCTATGGATAATATTCTCTAAATGAATTAGAGAAGGTTATCCCAAGGAAAGTATGTAAAAAGAAGAAAAAATGGAGATGTTTGGTGTTTGGGGAAATAACAAACATTTCTATTTGTAGTACAGAGTAAGAGGACTTGGGAAACCTGAGTGCTGTAGTTTGGATCTGAAAGAGGCCCGTGTATTAAAGATTGGTCCCCAGCGTGGCACAAGTGGGAAGGTGGTGGAATGTTTAAGAGGTGGGGCCTATTTGGATGAAGATTTTAGGTTGTTGGGGTGTGTCCTTGAAGAGGATTGTGGGACCCCTGGTCTTTTCTTTTTTCTCTCTTTTGCTCCCTAGCCGTGAGGTGAGTGGCTTTGCTTTGCCATGTACTTTCCACCATCATTTGCGGCCTCACCATAGGCCCAAAAGCAATGGAGCCAACCGACCACTGATTGAAATCTATAAGATTATGATCTAAACTAAACCTGTTTGGTTTATAAGTTGCTTATCTAAGGTACTTGTTACAGTAATGGACACTGACTAATACATGCAAAAGCCTTCTCATGAGGCAGACATATTGTACTCAGGAGCTAGGAAGGTTCTTTTGGAACAGTTACCCAAATTTGTATGATCATAAGAATGATTTAGAAAGTTTGTAAACAAACAAATTGAACAAAACCCCCCCAAGAAATTCCTAAACTTCACCCCAGCCCAGGAAAATCAGAATCCTCAGAGAAGAGTAGGAATCTGAGTTTTTAACAAGCACTCTGGTAATTCTTATTGTAACCAATTTATTAAATAAGTTCAGCTCATTCAGATGTAAGCAAGTATTCTTTCCCTGGATTTTCTAGACTAAGTGTGACACCCTTTTGACATCTTTTTTTTTAAAGAGCATTATAGTTATACGTAGTAATTAGGGTCATTTTGACAAAATCATAATGCACGGAATTTGATTTACTCCATTTCAGTTCCTGGTCCCTTTGTCTTTCCCTCTCCTCTTCCCTTCCCCTATTCTCCTTCCTCTACTCTGCTGAACTTCCTTTTGCTCATTTATTTATTTTTGATTGGTGCTTTCTACATATACATGAAGGTGAATTTCCCTGTAGTATATTTATATATGCATATAGCATGATTTTGTTAAATTCATTTCACATTTACTTCCTGTTCCTTTCCCTCCTCCCATCCTCTCAGTCTCTTTTTTCTGCTCTACTGATCTTCCCTTTGTCTTTATGATATCTGAGTCCTGCCGCTACTTTCCCCCCTTATTTTGTTCTACCTTCCACCTATAAGAGAAAACAATCAACCATTGAGTTTCTGAGTCTTTCTTAGTTCACTTAGCATGATGTTCTCCAGTTCTACTTACTAGCGTATGCCATAGTCTCATTCTTTTTCATGGCTGAATAAAACTCCATTGTGTATATATACCATATTTTCTTAATCTATTGACAGGCATCAGGGCTTCTTGCATAATTTGGCTGTTGTGAATTGTGCCGCTATAAGCATTGGTATGACTGGATCACTATAGTATGCTAATTTTAGTTCTTGTGGATAAATACCAAGGAGTGGGATAGCTGGGTCTCATGATGGTTCCATTTCTAGTTTCTTGAGGAATTTCCATACTGCTCTCCAAAGTGGTTGTACTAATTTGTAATCCCACCAACATGTATAAGTGTACCTTTCCCCCTTCTTTTATGATTAATCATAATATTTTATGATTATCACCATTTTTTATGATTATTTGTATTCTTGATAATTGGTTTTCTCTGATTGCTAGAGATGTTGAACCTTTTCTCAAATGTTTGTTGGACATTTGTGTTTCTTCTTTTGAGAAATACCTGTTTAGATCTTTTGTTCTTTGGCATATTTTAATGAAAGCAAGGACAACTTTCATGTGTGTGTATGTGTGCGTGTGTGTGTGTGTGCAGTTTTTTTTTTTGTTGTTGTTATTAAAGCAGTCTAGGCCAGCATAAAAACGGGATTACATCCTGGTACAGACCAGAGCTATGACTCAGGCTGCCTTATTGGATTAAGATTATGTGTTCCTTCTCACCTTCCAGGATTCCAGGTCTTCTATGTTGCCTTCAGAGTGAGGTAGTAGGGGATATACAGATCTTTAGAGTAGTTGGTAGAGGGGAGCATTCCAAGTTATTCTAGATACTGGTGGCTTCTAGTGAGGTGTGACCTTAGCACATGATTATTTCCTTCACATATTGTCCAACTTTAGCCTAAGTCTCTCCATCAGTGAGAACCTTACAGAGAAGAATGACCTGACTTCCCTCAGAGGTCCCTGGTAATGTTCATTTGTCTCAGGGTAGAGTGGAACTCCTGTGTATTCTGTTCCCATCTTTCTTCATCTTCATAATCTTTTCTTTTTTAAAACAGGAAAAAGAGCACACAAAATTTATTACATTTTTAAGTCATGGGAACATTAGAATCCTCCCATCCTTCTTTTAATTCATTTTTCTCCACTTGGGAGCACTGAAACTGATCTGGCCCTGTGTCCTTCAAGGGCCCCAGGTAAGCTATATACAATATAGTCCTTTTTGGGGGCTTTGGACTTTGGGGTGCTCTAGCAAGTAATCTGCTTTCAGAAATCTCCAGATGATTAGCCACATATATCTCTGTGTTCAGGTGCTTTCAAATTCTGTTCGGTAAGCAACCAACTTGGGACTAACCTGCCAGTGTGCCCTTCTTGCAGACATCTCCACCTCACAATCTATATGTCCAGTTCTGTTAAAGTGCCTTTTTAGTTAGTGATGCCAATGTCATGAGGCCAGACTCCCAAGCTTTCCCTTATTTTCCCATAGTTCTCTTCTTGGAAGAGTAGGTTGAATGTGCCAATGAATTTATTATTTCTTAACAAACCTTGGGGGATATATCTGGACCTAATTGTTGGTACTAATCCTTGACTTGGGGTGTTTAAAGCTCCTTCCCCTACTTGTGGACCCTGGTCACCGATAGAGGAAAAGTAGGACAAACCCACTAAACATTTTCATAGATTATGCTCAGGTAAAGTTAGGAGATACTAGTGCAGATACAGTAAAACATAATCAAATTTTATTTTATAATGTTTAAGTGTCATTTAGGTAAAAAGGTCTTGATGGAATTGTACCTTTAATTCTATCAGAATGGAAGTAACACAATTTGTCACCTTTAGGATAAGAAACAAAGTCAATATATATTTGACTAAGAATTTTAGCATATTATCAACATCAATTACTTCAGAAAACTTGGTTGTAAATGTGAAAGGATAAGTTAGTGTATCTGATGCTGCCATATGACCAAGCTGGCACAACAGGAGAGTTAGAATTCATTGGTGTGGCTTAGTTTAGTCAGGTTTCTTGGTACGTTTGGGATGAAAGGAGATTTAACCACTAGGTGGCGCTTTTAACTAGAAAACTGCAAGCTCTCCACTGCTACCATTAGAACCAGTGCAGCCTGCTTAGAAAAGCTAGCGCCAGGGACAGCAGCTTGTGGCAGTTCCTGATACCCAAGACAGGTTTCAAGTAAGGAAGGAAGGAAGGAAAAAAATAATAAAATGAGAAAAAAGTAGGAGGGCAAAAGATAAAGGAGAAAGTAAACAGGTGTATTATGAAGGCGACAATAAATATATTTAACTTCTGGAAAGTGGTTGCTAGCATTTGGTGCTTACCATTGGGTCATTTATTTGCTTATTCATTTATTTAACACTTATATAATGAGCGGAATTCTGGTTGAGGATACCATGGTGACTAAGATGCTGTTCTTACTTTTTGAGAGTTTAAAGGTAAAGGGAGTTTAAATATCTCAGCTTCAAATCTTGATGACCTTTCTTTGTAGAGTATGTTAAATGACATGGGAAAGAATAAATTTTTTCATCTTAGTTTTGTTTATTTCATAGTCTTTATCTCATTCCTGTATCAGGGGAAAGATTTTCTGGAATTAAAAAACAGAAACAAAAAACCCAAAAGCTGTTCTTATTGACATACTTGGAAAGCTAGCTCCTAGAAGGCAGGGAGTGTGCAATAATTCAGAACTCTGAAGCATATGGCTTCATATTAATGGGTTGTGTGTGTGTGTATGTGTGTGTGTACACTAATACATGTATTGAATGAGTAGAGGGGAGTAAAAGATGGACAGAGAAGGAGCTCATTGCAGCTGAATTCTACTATGCCAGATAAAGGTGTCAGTAAACCAACATCTATTTATCGACTACCAGAACTTTCGTATTAAAAATATATTAGAAAATCTGATAGAAGAAGAAGTGCATATCATATTGTTACTTTGGATGCATTTTTGATCGTACAGTAACAAAATTTCTTAATCAAAACCTCCCAAACCCCAGATAATCCAATCAAAAATATATTAGAGAAATAAAGGCATCATTTTAGACCTTAAAATACTTATTTTGTAAAGAATATATTATGAAAGCCTTCAAAGAACAGAAGGTTTTAAAGCAAATTTATTGAGATATAATTCATATACCATATAATTGACCCTGTTAAGAGTGAACATAATGGGGGCTGGAGCAGTGGCTTATTTGTTGTGGTGCTTGCCTGGCATGCACAAGGACACAGGTTCAAACCCCAGCACCATACATACAACCAAGCGTTGTAGCAATGAAAGTCATATGAAAAACTAAATAAAATTGATTCTCTCTTTCTCTCTATGTTCCTTTCTCTTTAAAAAAAAAAAAGAGTGAACATAATGGTCTAGCACATAACATACCTTCTTCCTACTTTGTGTTATCCTTGTTACAAGTTGGTAGAGAAATGCTAGGGTTGGGATAGTGAGAAGTGAATAGTTCTTTCCTTTTTTGTGGCACAGGCAAGAAATGCTGTTAGAGATATAGCCAAAACAAAACAAAACAAAACAAAAAAGCAATGACAAACAAACTGGTTGTAGCAGGAATGACAGTAGTACCACAGGTGTCAAATCACCATAAGGGAAAGGTGCTCGCAGTTGGTTAATGCCATAGTGCTGCAAGCGCTCTCTTTTCCTTTTGGTATAGTAAGAGAATCTGCTGGCATCAAAGACTCCTATTAGATGGGCAGGAGGGAGGTGGTGAAAATGGAGTGTGTCTGTGACAGTGTGAGCGGAGACATTTCTGCTTTAATAAGTGAGCCGCTGGACTGCTGTGATGAATGTGGAGTGACGCAGTGAGATGGTATGGTCACCTGTCCATTTTGTTGGCCTGTCTCTCCCAGTATTGGATTTGTAAGCATTCTTGGTTTCTTTACAACCCTTTCAGCTTGATGTTAAAATGTAGTAGTAGTTCTGAGGATATGTTTAAAGTTGACTGAGGTAGATTGAAGAAATGATCATACCTGGCATTTTATTATCATATCTGAATTTTATTATTGTTGTTTTCTTTTTGTGTGCCAGGTGTTTGAAATAGAGTACTAATGCCCTTCTGAGAGAGATACCCTCCTCAAGATTTTCCCCTGGAATGGACTATCAGAATCAAAGTGAACTCTTGACCTAGGTTTTTCAGCTGTGTTATGTGAAAAGATGTGGGTTTTAGAAAAACCTGTGCTGTAGTGCTTTAAATTTTTTTCAAATTTCATTTTTTAAATAATAGGAGAACTAACTCTAGGCTGTAGATAACACGTATTTATGTGAACAGTTCCCTCAACTTTACAGTATAACCATAGAACCTTTTGGAATAACAATCCAGTTGTCCCTTAAGAAAGATCCTTTAGATTGATGTCTTGTGACTAGGTTAAATTCTTCAGGGACTTTGTTTCCTGACTCCTCTCCATACCCAGAAATATATTTTAGGTCTTCTTGATCTTAATCTTGTACTTTGAGCAGAATGAAGAGATGAGTCAGAAAGTTTCTAACATTAATGCTTTGGGGGGAGGTCACAAAACTTTATTTTGAATGTGAAATGGCATTAAATGTCAGTTTACTCTTTATGTTGATGGACAAATTTTTGATCATGCAGATATTGCAAAATACTGACATAACTGAGGGTGTGGGCTTATCTCTTAGAACATGGATAGCCCCCAAGAGACTTGTGTTCAGTACATAATGTAAAGGTATGTTAAGGTGATTGTGAAACATCTTGTCGTCAAGTATCAGGGACTTCTCAGTCAATTTGTGCATGGTCCGCTTTGTAAATGATGATGTCCTTGAATAGAAAGAGCTTTTGTCTCAAAGTCACATTAAGTATAGCTCAAATATGGACTAGGGAGATGGGTCAGTAGTAGAGTGCTTGACTAGTTTGTGTCAGGCTCTGGGTTTGATCCCTAGCACTGTCCCCACACCCCTAAAGCTCAGATACTATTAAATTAAACTTTCATGGGTGATAATGTGCTTGCCCAGACTCCTTACAAGTCAAACCTATATGACTCATAAGGAAATCTTCTCACTGGACAAATTCAGCATCTGCATGTGAGAGGTGATGTGGTGACTGTTATATTAATTTGCAGTCTAGGGAGATCATTAGTCAACTTGGCCCTAGGGAATGGGTCTATTATGTAAGAAGAATAGTGATTGAAAGAACAACATCTTTTGTGGTTGTTGATCAGCTCTGACTGTGAAACATTTGAGGCTTTGGACTGTAATTTGAGAGATTAGTTGAAAAATAATGGTTTGACATTTAGTATTCTACTAAGTACTGGGAAATTAGAGCAAGTAAGAGCTAATTCCTTATCTCGAGGTGCTTAAATTTGCTTTGCAGGGGAGAGAGCATACAGGCCGCTACTTTCTTTTGATATGTTGATGTAAGGGCTGTAATCTCCCCCAACAATGGGGAAATACAAAGGGGAGCACAAAAGAGGGATACCAAGTCCAGTTTAGCTATAAGCATGTGTCTCATTGGTTACATGTGTTATCTTGCTCTAACATACAAGTTTTTAAAAGGTAGAAACAAAATTGTTTGTACTTTTGTATAGATCCTTGAATAAATTAGTGTATGTAAAGCTGACAAAGTAAGAATACTAAATTCCCTTTTAAAAAGAAAATTCCAGGGGGTTGGAGCAGTGGCTCAATGGTTATGGCGCTTGCCCAGCATTCGTTGAGTACTTGAGTTCAAAGCCCAGCACCACGTACACGATGAAGTCTCAGAGCAACGAATTCCACATGAAAAACTACATACAATTGATTCTCTCCCAACCCTGCCCCCAACTGTTTCTCTCTCTTTAAAAAAAAAAAAAAAGGAAAGAAAGAAAATTCCAACAGCTATGGTTAAAACTATTTTTTTAAACAAGAAAGGAGGACCAAGGGTGTAGCTCAGTGGCAGAGTGCTCACCTAAAGCAAACTAACAGATAAAAATAAGAAGGAAGATAAATGCATAATTCATAATAGCAATGACCATTGGGAGGGAGGCAGGAAGATGGGATTCAGGAAGGGCCCTTGTGTAACTTCACTGAGATTTTCTTATTTTGGGCTACTGTAACAAAATAGATTGGGCAGCTTAAAGAACATGTTTATTTGTCATAGTTTTAGAGGTTGGAACACTGAGGCCAAGGTGCCAGCATGGTTAGATTCTTGGTGAGGGTCCTCTTGCTTATGTTCTCACATGGCTGTTTCCATCATGGGAATTCCATTTTTAAGATCTAATCTAACCCTAATTACCTCCTGAAGGCCCAATATCCAAATACCATTACACTGGGAATTAGGATTTCAACATGAATTTGGGAGAGGGTGCAAACATTCAGTCTATAGCCAATTGGAAATATCCTAATTTTACAAATTGGGTAGTAGGTTCCTAGGTATATATTTTATAATTATGCTTTATAATCTACATGGTGTGTATGTATATATGTATGTATTGTTTTGCATCTATCAAATGTTATATGATAAAAAGTCATGAGATTTTAGTAAACATTTCCCAGTCTGAATTTCTTCAAAGCTTTTTGTTTAGGTTAAGTTGTGGGAGAAAAACTTGAACTCCCCTAGTAGCCAAAATCTTTCTTTGTCTGCTTTCTGTTTTAAACATCTATCCATCTATTTTTACGTTAGTTTTTGAAATGCAATAACAATAATGTAGAAATCCTTCCATGTGGTCTGACTGTCCTGTTTCTCTGTCCCTAAGTTTCCATGCACTCTGACCAGACCCAGCTTATAGGTCAAAAGGATTCTGTCTGGGTTGGCCAGCCAGATATTTAGGTATTCATTACCCAGTGCTTGTGTGCGTGTGTGCGCGTATGTGTATGTATTTAATGATGTTTGTGTTTGACTTAGCTGGGGATTTTGAAATCTTTGTAGAGTTTCCCTATTTAAGAACAGTTTTAGAATTAAGGGTCATCAGTAGGGAAAAGAAAATCCAGAAAAATACTATTTCCTCTTTCATCTATGTCCCATATTGTACAAATGTTTAAAATAAAAATAGCACCAATTTTCTGGGAAAGGTCCTGACTAAGACTGTTCTCACCCTTTACCCCTACTCTCCAATTCATGTTTCCTTCTTACAATGTGGTCATGTGCTTGCCCAAGCCTGGCTTATGAACCGTGTAGAATATTTGTGGGGTTTTGTTTTTTAAGCCTTATTCAGTGCACATGATGCAGTATTTAATTTGGAATGAGCTCTGAGTTTAGTAACACGTGCTTCTTGTGGTGTTTATCTTGGAATCCACAAGTAGGAGGGAAGTATTTTTGCATTTTATACATCTGGACATTGTTCATGGTCCTTCTGTGACTTGGGAATTCTGGTGTGGAGCAAAATCCAAAGAACAGTATTAAAAATAACATGGAGTTATAATGACATTTGAGTAAAAACCCTTGAGAATACCTCTCTGATCCCAGCAGAGTTTGATTGTGAGGTGGTGAACTTTTTCAATTGTGTGGTTCACTGGTGGCCTGAGTAGACTGCTGGGATTATAAGGTTACCTGACACCCTGGCATGAGGGCTAATGGGCTGCCAGACATTCTGACAGTCTACAGCAGATTTGGCTTTTTAAGGTGAGGATTTTGCTCACTGCTGCTCTGCCTCTGTCACCTCTTGTTTCACAACCCTCTTAAGAGACCTGAGAAGGTCTCTTCATTTATTTTCTTGATCCTGTCTCATTTTAGACACCTTAGACCAAAAAGATGACCCTGTGAACTCCCCAGGCTCTGCTTAGAGCAGGGGATCTAGTGATCCTATCCTTTTCCTGATTTCACATGAGAAGTTGTTTAAAACAGGATTGGTCATGATATATAGTCCAGGACTGACTACTTTTGGCTGGGGATCTGCTAGAATGGAAAAATGGGAAAGGATGTACAGAACTTTGCTGCTCTTTGAGTGCGTTTGCATATGGATGGTTTTGCTTTTTGGCCCCAGTCTAGTTTTCTTTTATTCCCATGTCTCATCTATAATGCAGCTGCAGAGAGCCAACAGGGGAAACAGAATGAAAGCTTCAAACAGATTTGCACTTGAATGAAAGAAAGAACAATTTCTCTTGTTCACAGCACAGACCAGTTTGAGTAGAAAACTGTTTGCTTTTTTGCTTTCTGTGTAAGGACTATTTGCTTTTCTCTCTTTAAATGTAATAAAGAGAAGAAAAGCTAATAAAGTAGTTGGGCTGCTGGTTATAATTCATATAGAATTTTTAAATGTTATTTAATAAGGTCTCATATGATTATAACAGAAATAAATAATTGGAGAGGAGAGGTCAAAATCCTGTTGAGTTTAAGAATTAGATGAATATGAGGTGGTTTGAGTGCTTGGGTAAGATAAACTAGGAGCTGTTTCTCTTTGCTGGTTTCTTTGACCTTTCCTTTGGGATTTCCCCCCTTAGCTTTCAAAATGCATTTTGCAATTTTTAGTTGAAAAGTAGCCATCAGATTTAAACTTTTAGCAAATAAACACATTTGAGTTCTATGATGGGAATCACAACATAGCAGAGAATGGTTTGACTTTGGCTGGAGGTTCATGGGGAACCCCATGGGCTGCTACCAAGCTCAGGCTTGTTTAGTGTTTTAATGACTGAAAGGAAATGCTGAAAGTTGCTGATGATACCAAATTGTTATGTTGATCCAAACAGGGATTTCTGGGAAGCTTCTTCAGAGTATTTGTAATAGTGGAAGAATTAGGCAATGTGGTGGCAGACAGCTGAACTTGAAGTGAAGGTGAAGTCACAAAACCTGTCAAGTCTTCCCGGAGGAAGACTGGAATCTCTGTGAAGTACTTGGCTTTGATTCCTTTCATGAGAGGAAGAGTTTTGACATATAGAAAATGAAAACTATTATGGCAATAGTTACAGTTATAAAGTGTAGTAATTTAAAACTATGATGTCTGATTTTCCGGTTTTTTTTTCTTTTTCTGATGCTACCAGTTGTATATCCAAATAGGTATTATTTCCCTCAAAATGATTATGGAAGATTAAATACTCATTTCATGCGTGCTTTTCTGCGATTAAATACTCATTTTATGCCTGCTTCTTTTCTGGGAACTAGTCCTTTATATAGTCTTTGACTATTTTCCATGGTTGCAGGTCCTTATTTTGTAGGCTGTTTTTGATTTTTGAATAGCCAACTGTCATATAGCGAGCCCAAGTGTGATAAATAAGTTAAGGGGTCAAATTAAATAATAGGTTTAATATATAAATGAAACATAAGGTATAAAAGTGAATTTTCTTTTATTGCTTAACTTCCAAAATAATTCTGAGGGAAATTACCAATAAGAACTCACAAAAATATTTGTGTGTTAGTAGTGGAATAAGTTCTTGGTTGATATATTTTATAAATATGACTTATTTAGACATATAAGTTATAGAGGCTTGTTAACAAACTCATTGCATTTTATTATAGATAAACTGTATATTTATTTATTCATTCATTCTGGGGATCGAACCCAGGGCTTCACATATGCTTAGCATGCACTCTACCACTGAGTTGTACCCCCCAACCCCAAAATATCACATTTTTTAAATGAACCTCTCTTTAAAAATTTTTTTCTTTGTTCCCCAAGTATACTTTCAGGGAGAAAGCAGGAGGTTGTGTAGTAGCTGGAGATGCCCTTAAAACACATTGGTATTTTCTGGTCAAAGCCTACATCTTCATAGTGAAAAAGAGCCAGTGAGTTAGAAAATAAGATAGACATTATTGCGGGAGCAGTGGGCTGGCTACTGTAGATCCATCCATTCATTTGTTTAAAAATAACAGTGAATCTCAGACAATCGCAAGATGCTTGGTTTTGTTTTGTGGGGTTATACTCACATAAAACAGATAAACAGAAGTGAGGGCTGGAGTGGTGGCTCATCAATTAAAGCACATGCAAGGACCCAATTTCAAACACCAGCACCACGTATACAACTAAATGTCAGAGAAATGAAGGACAGATGAAAAAATAAATAAAACTGATTCTTTTTCTCTCTCTTTAACACACACACACACACACACACACACACACACCCCAGAAGTGAGCTGCACTAATATGAGATCTATGGAGCCTTTGTTTTAATTAAGTGGAGTGGGATGGGAATGGTGCTGAATCCTTGTCTTCTCTCTTCCCCCTCTATGAGAATCCCTGGAATAATTTTTGGAAACTACTGCATAAAGAATAAGTTTTCTGGAAGGCCAGAAAAGAATTTATATTCAGAAGCAGCTAGGGAGGCTTACTTCATTTGTTCCTTACTCTTTTGAGATCATTAAAACAAAATTTTCCATTTACCAATCGTACTTTGCATATTTAAGTTTATGTTAGAATTTTGCCTTCTCAGTTCTTGTATTTATATTCTTGAGATGAAATAAAAGCAGAGGACTTCCTTTTTCAAGTATTGTCTCCTCAGTAGCCCAAGAATAAAATATAACTCCATGGTTCTAAATGTAAGGCCTCAGACTGGTTGCATCAGAATCATTGGGGGATACTTGTTAAAAACAGATATTTTAATGCCAAGGTAGGGAGTTGTAGTTCAGCAGTAGAGCTCTTGCCTAGCTTGAGGAAGGGCCTTGGTTCTACCCTATGTACCTCAAAAACAAAAGATTTCAAATTCCCATTTAGATATGGAATCAGAATCTCCAGAGTAAGACTCAGGTATTTTTAAAAGTTTTTCTTTGCATTAAATAGTATTTTCTAAAATATATACACCAGCCTCCCTCCAAACTCCAATGAAACCTAAACAATAGAATGTCATAAAGCATGATGTAGTATTTGTTCCATGCAGTCCTAATGACTGAACGTGATCAGTAATTATTTTTAATACACCGGTAGTAATAGAAAGCTTGGTGTTATGGTTTAGAAATAAATTCTAGATCCAGAATTTCTGGTCACCTACTAGCTGTGTAACTTGGGCAAAGTATTTGATAATCCCTCTGTGCCTCAATTTTTTTAAATCTTAAAACAGAGGTGATACTAATGGAACCTGCCTCAAAGGGTTATTGTGAAGATTAAATGAGATATTGAATGATAATCTCTTAGAACACTGTTTGGCACACAGTGAGCCTTACATGAAAATGGTTATGGTTATTAGGGCTGGGGATACAGCTCAGTGATAGAGTGCTTGCCAAGCAGGCCCAAGGCCCTGGGTTTGATCACCAGCACTGCATAAAGGAACCAACAAAAGAGACCAAAAAAATGTGTTATTATTATTATCACTGTTCCTCTAATATAGAGGGGAAACATTTTGGTCTCTACAGTGATACTTTACTTATAGTGAGATCAGGCCTACTTAAGAAGAAAGTGAAAAGAAAGCCTAAATATATTGTATAAAGGTATATAATGGGGGGCCTGGAGCGGTGGCTCAGTGGTTAGGGCGCTTGCCTGGCATTCACAAGTACACAGGTGCAAACCCAGCGCCCACGTACGCAACTGTGTGTCAGAGTGACGAAAGCCATGTGAAAAGCTCCATAAAAATTGATTCTCTCATCTCTGTCTCTCTCTCTCTCACTGTCCTTCTCTCTTTTTAAAAAAAGTATACAATGGGATTATGTACAACTATAATGCACCAAAAAATGTGGAAAAAACGTAATAGGAAAGATGCACATCCTCTTTCATTTCATTGGATAAGATTTTAAAGTGATAGATTATCAATTCTCTGCTTTTCATATTTCTGCAGCATCCCAGAATAAAACAAAATTGATGTGATCAGAACAGACACAGTAGATGGCGCTGTGGACTTAGTTTTTAAGGAAACCAGTACAGGGTGAGGGGGGGGAGAAGATTAAAACCCTACAGTATATTTTCATGGGCTTATTTTTTTTTCAACCACCAAGAAAATTTTATGTTAGAGTACGTGCCTCCAAGAAGTAAGGATTTTTTTTTATTTTTTGACAGAGCTGGAGAATAATTTAAGTAAAAATAAATTTCCCAGTTGCTATGTTTGTGCCAGGTGTGTCATTTGAAAAGTATTAGTTGTGCTTTAAGTGCCAAATATATAAAGAAGTTATTTTCTTTCAAAACATTGCATATTGATGTGGGTTCCCCATTTTATTTCTATATTTTAAAATTTGTACTTTTTTCCTAGCTTTTACTGACTTTTGTAATTTTAAAAAATGTGGTCATAAAGTTAATTTGAATCACATCAATTTATAATGTAATATTTTAAAATTCATCTGTTCATATCAAAGTATTCAAATGGGCCTCAAATATAGGTTTATATTAAGGGATAATATAATATTTTTTGTACTTTTATACTGTGCTTTCTGTTCTTGATCTTGTTTAATCTTAGAACTAACTCTATGAGAATTATTATTCCCTTTTCTAGATAAACTATCAGAGATGTTTAGTAAATTGCCGAACTTTAGTATCAAGCATTAAACTAATAGCCACTACAAGAGTTTTGTTAGTTCATTAATGTCGCATTTTTTGAGTACCTACTGTGTGCTGGGCATGCTAAGCACTGAGCAAACTATCATGTGACCTGCACTCTGCTCTTGTAGACCTGACACTTATTAGATTCTTGATAGAGTTTCTTTGAAATCTGGAGGTCTCACTGAGGAAAGGGGTCAAGAAGATGCAAAGTTGAGTTTCGGAGTCACTGATGGTTGAATGGCCCAGTGAGCCTTCTCACTAAAGAGAAAGCTGGAATCACACTTAGACTGAATGTATTACTGTATTAAAATATTTGTTTTGAAGTACTCATTGTAGTCAAGGGAAAAGTAAGACCACCTTCCATCTCTAACAGTTACATCATAAAATCAATAATAAAAACATTGACATAAGCTGAACTGTCTTCCAGATAAGAATTAGAAAGATTAAGTAAGGGAAATCTGGCTCTACTGAAATGCTAAAATTTTTTATTGATTAAATGGCATTAAAATATCTAAAACAAGGTTTTGATAATGAGAATCTGAGAGATTAGTATAGTTTGTTCACAAAGACTGCAATAACTTCTAGAAGGCTTCTCTAGTACCGTTAGGTGAGATGTTTAGTGTTCAGTCAGTCTAATAATACTGCAAATTGCCATGGACTTCTTTCATTTTGAAACATTTAACATATTTTTTCCCCAAAAGTTTTGTGTCATTATTTTCATAAGTGATATCAAGACTCTGTGACATTGAAAGGTATGTGACTGATGAGGAAATGTAGACCAAGAGTTTAAATTGAGGTCTGTGACTGGGCCTCAGTAAGTCTTCGGAACACCTGAAATTACACAAGACTTTATGTACTTAACATTACTCTGAGAAGAAAGTCCATAGCCATCACCAGATTCTCAGTGGGTTTTTGTGATTCCTAAAAGGTTAAGCATTGTTGTAATTAGAACTTTACCGAAAGAGGTCTTCAAGAGTCTGTCCAGTTCAGGCTTGTGGAAAGAGAACTCTTGTCATGAATAGATATCTTGGGGCTGGGGTTGTAGTTCAATGGTAAAACATTTGCTTAGCATGTGCAAGGTTCTGGGTTTAATGACCAGAACTGGTGGTGGTGATGCGGGGAGCAAATAGATATCTTAGAGAAGGAGGGAGCTCTTCCTTTTAAGGACTACAGTTCTGAGATTATGAGTAAATTTGGGATTTGAAGTATGTGTTTAGCAGTAGAGTTTTGGAACTCTCAACTCTCGGGAGGATATCCTGTTTTGAACTGAGAAATACCTTAATTTGAAAATACTTCTAATTCAAACTTTTAGTCAGATAAATGGTTATTTTTAGAAATGAAATAGGAGTAGGAAAGGAGTAAGGTAAAGGTTTATATCTTCTCAGTGTAATAAAAAACTGAAGAAATTAATTCCTAAATCTTAAATTTTATTACGGGTTAAGAGAATTCCTTTAGATCAGAAAAACCTTTGGTATAAGTTTGATAACACAAGTTGATACTGCGCTTTCCTTTTTTCCCACACAGGAGTGAGGTGGGAGGGGATAGTGTACTTCTGTTTTCCCCTGACACCTGTCTGTTTCGTAATCTTTGAATATACTCTGGTGAAGATAGGGATGATTACAACTTAAATTTACAGTTGTATATTTCTGATATACCTGTTAACTATGGTTCCAGATAAAAGGATCAAGGAGTAAAATTAGTCCTCAGAATTTGGTATTTAAAGTCCCTTATGTTGATATAATATTTTTGGATCAAACAGTGATCTTTTAATATCAGCCCTGTCACACATTGTAATAGTGTCTACCAAATAGGTTATGGTGAGTGTTAGAGTAAACAGTAAATGCAGAGAATTTAGTGTAGCATCTGGAGCTTAATAGCTACTTACTATTAGCTATTACTGCTGTCACTGTCATCATCATTATGATTCATAACATCTATATTATATATCCCCATGACTGAACGTATGTGGCAAGCATGCATAGTAAGATTACTTATAAAGACACAGAAGAGTAAAAAGGTCTTTCTTGTTGGAATATCTTGTACAGAAGAGCAGATAATTCCAGGGGGTTGGAGATAGTTTCAATCTATATATGTTCAGCTTTTATTCATGGATTGATGGCAATGTAAATAGCTATTTTGTTGTGAGAAATAATATAGCAATGGTATCAAATCAATTCAGAGCTTCATGACAGCAGAGACTATATCTTATTTGTTTCTCTTGGGTCCTTAGGTTCCATTTTAGTGTCTGGTTATGGAAGACATTCCATTAAGTGTTTGTCTTCATCTGTCTGTTTTTCCTTTGTCTTCTCTTCAGCTTCCAAAAATAGTTGCTATTTTTGTGTTCAAAATTTCTGATTAGAAAGTCATATCAGAAATTTGTCTCCTAAAATTATTGGTTAAAATATAAATCTTTCTTAAGGAGGCTATTTTGTCTGAAGCAAAAGACTTTGGAGACAAGATTTAATTTTTTTTTTTTTTTAAGAAAGAGGGGCAATGAGAGAGAGCGAGAGAAACAATTTTATTTAATTTTTCTTGTAGGTTTGGTTCCTCCGACACTTTGTTGTGTACTTGGTGCTGGGGTTTGAACTTGCATACTAGCGCATGCCTGACAAGCGCTGTAACCGCCAAGTCACTGCTCCAGATCCGACAAGATTTAATTTAATTAAAAAAATTTTTTTTGGTTATAGAGCAAGTTTATTTCCTCAGAGAGGATGTGTCTAGTGTTTCTGCACAGGGAAGAAGTAAGAGTTAACCCAGGTATTGAGCCTCTTTCTCCCCCACCCAGAACCAGGTTCCTAAGTATGGCAGCATTATGCAGTCCTTCAGTGTCTTCACTGGGGACCAGAGATGTTGGGATCATAAAGGGTGTGACTAGTCACTAGCTTTCAAAGTTACCTAGACCCTTTCATGGAGGTGACAATTTCCAGGGCCACAAGATGACCTGCTGTCAGGGCGTACAACCACTTCACCCCACAAGTGAGCCTGAAAGCTTCAGATTCCATGATCAGGCTCTGGTCAGTCATGGGATGGCAGAACCCTTCTTGTCTGTCTGGGCCTGTTGAGGTCACTTACATTAGTGACCTTGGGGACTCAGGGAAGATGGCAAGAAGGTGTACCTGAACAGTAGATAGTTTTTTTGTGGGCTACATGGGCCTGAGACTAGGGTATGGGCTTTAGGGAGATTTAAAAGAAACCCAATGTGGTATCACCTCTCTGGCTTTTGCTACTGACACTACCTCCTCTAGGCTTGCTTAGCTGACAAAATTTAATTTAACTTAAGAATGTTAATGTATAAGGTTTTTAATCTTAGTTGTTTACCATTGCTATAACTGAGTACCTGAGAACAGCGTATACCTGACATCAGGGAATTCATGAGGTAAAAAAGTTTATTTTGGCTTAGGGTTCTGGAGCTGGGAAGCCCAAGAACTTGGTATGATATTTTCTCTGCCCTTGTGCTTATTGCAGAAATCAGAAGGGCATGTGGGTATGTGTGAAGGGAAAAAAAAAAAGGCTGAACTCTCATAATAGTTAACCCATTCCTATGGGAAAAATATTAACTCATACACAAGGGCCCTGCCTCCTTGACCCAAACTGCTTCCACTAGGCTTCATGTTCCAGCAGTGTGCCATTGGGGACCAAATCTCAGTATGAATTTTGGTGGGGGAAAATCATATTTCAAAGTAAAATATAGCTTTTTGTAGAAAGGCAAATATTTGGTCTTCAGAAACAAAAACTTTATCTAGATTCATTATCAGGCATTCCCTAATATTTAACCCTTAAGTTACTTTTTGTACAGGTATATGTATGATAATGGAAAAAATCTGCGGCCTAAAAGGCCATGTTCTCAAATAAGATTGATTTTTTTTTTATCCTTGAGTGTGGGTCTTGCTGTTACTCAAACTGGCATTGAACTCCTAGGCTTATGGTTCCTTTTGTCTCAGCCTTCCCAGTAGCTGGAAGTATAGGTGTGTGACTTTGCACGTGGCAAGGAGTGCTTCTTGAGTATTTTATTAAGCCAGGTTCAGTGGCACATGTCTGTAATATTAGCTACTAGGGAGACTGGGGCAGGAGGGTCTCTTGAGCCCAGGGACTTGAGGCTGGCATGGGCTATACACAGCAAGATCCAACCAAAAAGAGAAGAGAAGAGAGAGAGGTAGACTTTACCCTACTATTTTTTAAAGAGATAAGGAGAGAGAGAGAGAGAGAGAGAATGAATCAATTTTTATTGAGTTTTTCATATGGCTTTCATTGTTCCAACACTTGGTTGTGTATGTGGATGCTGGGGTTTGAACCTGTGTCCTTGCACATGCTGGGCAAGTACAATAACCACCAAGCCACCACTCGAGCCCCTTTACCCTACTATTTTAAAGGAAAACTTCACAGTATATGCCTCTATCTTCTTGATCCAGCCAAATATTTTCAAATACAGGCAACATGACATTTCTCAGAAATTAAGAATGGTCACTAAGAAATATAGTGACTATGGCAAAGTTAGGTAAATAGTTGTTCCATATGTTAAGGAGAATATCTGTCTTTTGGAGTGTACTATAACAAAGTGCTAAATTGGATACATAGGTTAGTATTCTTGTTGTATGCTAGAATCTGACTGAACCCAGGCTCAGGGTAATTTGTTATAGTCTACAGGAATATGTGTAAATATGCTCTTGTTTTAAATGGACCCTCATGAGGCTTGGTTGGTTCTAGGATCACCCAATATTACTTTCAGATTAGGGACATTTTGGACTTTTCTGTTCATGGAAATTCTGTCTCCCTATTTCCTACAAATGTACAATGAACTCTAGATAGTATTCTAGGAGAGAGTAAAATGATAGAGACCACTTGCAAATGAAATTGGGATCTAGAGATACATGCTGTATGTTTTGGTAGCAAAGTTGCTTGCAAGATATGCAGTTGGCAGCCTGTGGCTTGATATCTACTGAAATGTACTATTAACTCATTTGGTGTGGAGGTGGGTGAGGATTATAATAACAATTTTGGAATATTTTTTTCTTTGGTAGTTTTTATTGTCAAGTGAAATTTTTGTGAACTTTTTAAGCACTGAAGTTGAATATTAAATGGTTTACTAACCCAAATAAGGCAACTGTGTTTAACTTTTAATATAGTATTCATTTTTTCTTAAAGTTTATTGTCTAGAGAGGAATAACAACATGGTTAAAAGTTTTAAAATTGGAAAGTTGGAGTTTGTTTCTCTTGATTGTCTGATCCCAAGACTCTTGAAAAAATAAGGACTATTATTTATAACAATAGGCAATAGTTAAAATTTATCTGAACTTAGAACATAATATTTTAACCATTAACTAGCATGTTTTGGTAATTCATGTAAATGCTAATTGACTTTGTGCTATCCTATTGTTTTGGGAAGTGATCTCCTGTGTCAAAATTGTTTGTAGTTAACCCTAGAAGTACCTCCTTCCTATAAGAGCACCTTCTATATCTCAGTGTTCATTTGCAAAACAAACCACATTTTTCTCTTGTCTTATTAAACTGATGGAACCATTTTCTAACATATGGAAACGTTTCTGCACCTCATGTTCTTTTGAGCAAATAACCCCATGTGTCTTACAAATGTTGAAAAAGCAATAGATATGTCCAAATGCTATTAGATTGGTTAAGCTAATATATCCTTTAAGTATTAGAAAAGTTTTTTTATTGGGGTAAATGAAGACCAGAATGAAGTCTATTTACTCTTTTCACTTTAATTCCAGAATTTTGTTAATTTTTGTTGCATATGTTACACTAGTATTGTCACAGAAGATTCAAGAGTCATCTCCTTGAGGCAACCAAATGTTACACAAAGTATGTGTAGAAAATTCTCTCTGGCTTATTTTATAGAAAAAAAACAATAAGTGAAAGTTAAAAATAGTTGTCCAAACTTTTGAAATGTAATGATATATTTTAAAGTATCACTGTCAATAACAATGTCCATGCCAGTTTGAGATCCTAAGCCACAATTAAGCCTGTGCATGGAAGAGGGAATGAAGTGTGTCTGCAGTATTACTGAATGGACAGATGCGTAGGAGTGAAGTAGTGTTGAGCCTTTCTGAGGGCATACAAGAACAGAGTCAGGGTGCTTATAAGGATCAGTAACACTTCACTGCAATTAGGTGTATATTCTGTGATCTAAATTTGTTCGTAAATGACATCTTGAAGTTTGGCTCTGTTCAAAAGCATCTTTATAGGATGGGATGATATAGCTGCTATCTTTAAGGAAGAAAAGTGCTATCACAAACTTATGTTAAAATTAATGAGGTGAAGTAGTAGTGTCTACTGGTGGGAAAATAGCAAGAAGAAGAAGGAAGAATAGAAGAGGAAGAGAATAAGCTCTTTAAGAAATAAAAATAGTTGAAAATGTTGGGGTATCTAATATTGTTACAAACACTTTACATAAGAGATTATTGGCAGATTGCTGCTCTCTGAGGAGTCAAAAAGCAAAATAAAGAAGTTTTTTTTAATATTCTTAAAACTTCTAAATCAGATGTTCTTTGATCTTACACTGCAAGCCTGTAATTACATAAGCTGTTCTGTGAGACTTCATTAATTTAACACATATTCTGGTCCTATCTAGTAAAGAACACTGTGGTAAGCATTGCAGAAAGAGTAAGGTGAATAAGATATTGCTTCTGTTCTTGGAGGACTTATTATCTGGAAGGGAGAGAACATAAATATTCCAACATCTACAGAACAGAGCAGAATTAACCATCCAAGAAGACTGTATAGATGAGTCAGATCTAATCCTTGTGTAAATGTGAATGCTTCATGGAGGAGGTGCATTGTACATTGTAGTATGTGTGGAATTTGGACAGATTAAGGTGGGGTTGGGATAAGAAGCTTTTGGCAAAGAAAATTGCATGGGCAAAGATGGAGTGAAGGTGAAGATGTGGGGCATATTTAGTGGTCTTTCCTGGCTTGTTACTCTAGAGGATGCTTAGTTCAGGTAACGTGACATCCTTTTTGTTTTGTTTTATTTTACTGTTGGTTGTCTGGTTTATTGGTTTTCACCTGTTACTCTTAAACTGGGGAGGAAATAAACAGAAATGAGATTCTTTAAATTTGAGCAGTTAGTATCTCTACTCAGTATAACTGAAAGTTAAATGTTTTAAAAATATTTTAAGTACCTGCTGTACATAAGATGATGATGAGCAAGATAAAATCTCTGCCCTCAAAATTCATGATCATTTAAGAGAAATTTCACTTAGAAAGCTTGAATAATTTCAATAAACTATACTTTACAATTCAGCATATTAAAAAGTGTAAACAAATCAAACCATGTGTGGTATTTTATATTCCCATTGTGCCTCTAGAGATATACTGTTCAATATTTTAACTCTTAGCCACATGTGGCTATTAAAATTAATGGAAATTAAATAAAATAAAAAATTCAGTTGCAATAACTACATTTTAGGTTCTCAGTAGTTGTGTGTGACTACTGGTTATCATATTGGCCAACACAGGTATTGAATAATTTCATTATTGCAGAAATTTTTGTTGGGTAGTGCTTCTCTAGAGATATAGGATATGTTTTAATTGTTTGGTCAGGTGACTGACTTGTTCATCTCATTAACAGACCTTCATTAAATGCCTACCATGTGCCAGGTGTTGTACTGGAGCCAGATGATAAAGTCCTAGTTCCTTTCAGACTCCTGGGGGATCAAGATGAGCGAATAAGTGGAATAAAAGAGGGTGTCATAAGTACCATGATGTGAGAGATCCAGGAGGGGTGTGAAGTGAAAGTGCAGAAGTAAAACTTATGGCTCCCCTCTCGGGTGTTGGCTTGGTTAAGCTGGAGAGAGTGAGTGGCAGAAAGCATGATCTAAAGTCCTGGATGGTACAGCTGAGGACCATTCACTGTGACTGGAGCCCACACAATTTTTTTTTTTTTTAAAGAGAGAAGGACAGTAAGTGAGAGAGACAGAAAGAATCAATTTTTATTGAGTTTTTCACATGGCTTTCATTGCCCTGAAACTTCGTTGTGTACATGAATGCTGGGGTTTGAACCCATGTATTTGCACATGCCGGGCAAGTGCTGTAACTGCCGAGCCACTGCCCTAGCCCCCACACAATCTTTAAGGTCTGTTAATTTGAAGAATTTCTTTATCATGATGTATTTAAACTATTTGAAAATCGACACCTTCCTTTTCCAAAATGGAAGGAAGACTGGGCACAGTGGCATGCTGAAGTCCCAGCCACTTTGGGAGGCTGAGGCAGGAGAATCTTATGAATCCAGGAGTTAGGGTCTATCCAGGGCAACATAGTGAGGCCTCATCTCTTATTAAAAGAAAAACAAAAAACTGGAGAGAAAAAGAACCCTGCTGCTCTACACAATTTGAGGAAAAATTCTTGTATTTATCTCATCTCTGTAGATCCTACAGTCAAAGAAGGACAAGAAAAAGTGAGAACAATTAGGTAAGAAAAGAAGGACCAAAGGCCAGAGAAAGTTTTGTAGGGAGAAAACAAGTAACATTGTATGAGGAATGGCAGTCCCGTTTATAATACTCAGATTCCCTGTCTCTCATCAAAAATTCACATTGACTATTTCAAAAATTATTGTTTCCAAATCGTTGAATTGGTATTGTGAAGTATATCATGTAAGAATATTGTTTTGAGAAGGGATTTAAAAATTGAATTTCTGGGGCTAGCTCGGTTACAGTGCTTGCCTTGCATGCATGAGGACATGGGTCCAAACCTCAGCACCACATATACAACAGTGTCAGAGCAGTGAAGGCCACATGAAAAACTAAATAAAAGTTGATTCTATCTTTCTCTCTTTCACTGTCCCTCTCTCTTTTTTTTAAAAAAAAATTGAGTTTCTGTCCTGGCTCACTTCATTAGAAATTATAATAGGATTTGCTGTACTGCATTTTCATGAATCTATACCCTTATAGTGTATGCAACCTGGAGGAAATGAAATGCTGTTATTGCACTTTTATAGCACAAAAAAAAAAGTCACTCTCAGATTAAAACCTGAGGTTAAAGGAGTTAGAGTCAGGAAACAAAAGACTTGTATCTTCACTCATCCATCACCAGTTCCAGAGACTATTATATGTATTATACAAAATACATTGCACATAATAAATCTTTCACATTTTGTAAATATTTAGCTGTTGTTGATTTATTTCTGCCCTACTGGCAACCGTCACATCTCTGTTCTGCATTGTGAATGTCTGTTTATGTCTGTGTCAGCATCATCTGCTCTAGCATGGAGGCTTCTGGAAGGCAAGGATGATGTCTATGTATTTTGTATAGTGGTTAACATAGAGCTCTGTACATGGCATTTTATTTTTATTTGATGGTGATGATGATTTTCATTGTGATTTTTTTCCTTTCTCACCTTCAGTTTGACTGCATCTAATGATCACTATTAATTCAGTAGAAGCAGAGGTAGAATTAACTGTGCAGTGTCTAGCCAAGATAGCAGAAGACTTTCTCACAAAGTGATGAGACTCTTAGGCCACCCACAAATAGCCACCCTCTTGTGAAAAGATGAAAAATACCAAGATGCCATACACATTGGTTTCCATAAAAGAAAAGTTTAGTGTCTAGGCTTACCACCAAGAGCTCATTAAATAAACTTGGTATCAAGTCAGGACTGAATACAGTAAACAGAAAACTGAGATAAAAGTTACAGTGAAAAAATATTCCTCTGGAAAGC